>JAUMHQ010000058.1:181059-204995 GCA_032361165.1 Enteromius paludinosus
CATACCCATGTCATTATACACATTTGTGTCCTCATAAACCACATAAACCCGCGCACACACACACACACACACACACACACACACACGTAGTTATCTACATGGGGACAATTACATTGATTTCTAACCCTTAGAGAAAACTTTCTGCATTTTTTCAATTTTTTTTTAAGCCAGATTTACAAATAAGGACACCCCCACAGGGAGATTTTGTCAGGTTTTGCTTGTGTGAACAAATGTGCCCCCTAAAGTATGTTTCTGTAAAATTTCTAGATCTTTAAAACTTTCTTAAAAACTCTTTGCCTGACGCTGTATTTGGTGTGTGTTTGGATAATCAGACAAATTACAGAAACACACACGGTCCAGTACAAGTGAAGGGAAGGGCATCTTGTCACCGTGGAAACGGCCCGGTCAGTGTCTAAAAGACCACAGAAGAATAAGACAAAAGAAGACGAGCACACACACACACACACACACGGGCTGAGGATTGTGAGATTAGACCTGTTCATTATCTGGACACAATGACTGTCAGAGAAACAGCTGAAGACTAAAGAGACGAGGCTCTTTTCAGCACAGCATTAGTGTAAATAACCTCACAGCAGGTGTTGAGCTGGACCAGAGTGGTTTGTGCTGGTCTACTCACGCATAATACACAGACCTTCACACTGAAACTGTCTGAGGATTCACTGATCCGAGACAAAACCACAGAACAGAACATATTAATGTAGACACATACCAGAAATGTAAATGAAAAGACTAATGAGTCTCTGCGGGGATAAATGTTGGGTATAGACACACTCCTAACAAACTGGTTAAATCCAGCTCTGAGACTGAGATCAGCTCGATCTGAAACAGACGCTCTTTACACGTGTCTCTTAATGAGAGCTCTTGTTGTTCAGCGCATTACTTTCCCACATTTCAGCCTTGATTTCATTAAATCATAAACATTTCTTACAATATTTACTATTCAGTGTTGCATCAACATTGTTTCCAACCTAATTCTAGCGTTGATCAACAGCTATTATTTCAATGAGAAAGCGATTCGTTCTTTTAATTTATGTTTCTGCTCTTACTGATGATGATTCATTAGTCATGACGTCATTCTGAAGAATTAATTGTCGTTAGAATCATTCCCTCAGGTTTTCCTTCAGCTGACGCCATCCATCGCCTCTTATTGATCAGCTCAGAACGGAGAAAATACTCTCCCATCATTTATTTTCTTCAACATCCTGATCGACTCAGAAACACGTCAGAAGAAAAATGAGCATGTCGTGGCAAAGGCGTAGTTCAGCCCAAAATCAGCATTTTATCTTCATTTACTCAGCTTCATGTTGTTTCTAACCTGTTTGAGGTTTGGAAAAATATTTGGAAAAATGTTGCTGGTCGCTAATATATAAGAGAATATATATATATATATATATATCTATAAACGATCAACATATTAAATGATACAATGGTGCATTAGGAAATAATATATCACAGAGTAAGCAATTTTATATTCAAAAATACACTATTTACAGTCTATGGGATAAGATATGGCGCTGCATGTGTGTGTGTGTATTGAACATTTACTCATGCAGTATATGCACACATATTTGTTTAACAATATTTGATATATAATATACATGTTTCAAATTCTAAATATACCTAGTTTACAACAGCACACACACACAACTTATCATACCAATCACTTAACAGACTACTCTTCTGTGCAATGGTCACCACACAAACTCACACACACACCATTTCACAATAATATAACATTAAACACTAACAGTTCTCCCTTACACTATTATTGACAAAACTTCCTTTTTAACATTTTGTCTCTCTTTCAACAGACAGAAGCAATGCATTCTGGGAAAATTTCTGTAACTTATTCTGTGGATGTGTGTATATATGTGTGTCCATTCACATTTATATGTGCACTCAATAAAACAACTTTGTAATTCATTTCTAAATGTATTTGTATATAAAGCCTGGCAACGCATATATGTGACCCTGGACCACAAAACCAGTTCAGAGATTTATGGATTTGGTAGGATAGGACAATGTTTGTCCAAAAACTACCTGAAAATCTGGAATCTGAGGGAGCAAAAAAATCTAAATATCGAGAAAATTATCTTTAAATTTACAATAATCCACGTTCTTAACAATGTATATTACTAATCAAAAATTACATTTTGATCTATTCACTGAAGGAAATTTACGGAATATCTTAATGGAACATGATTTTAATATTCTATTGATTTTTAAAGAAACATTTATAATTTTGACCCTGACAATGTATTTATGGATATTTCTACAAATGAGCTCCAGGGACAGATATTACTGTATATAGAAAAAGTGTAAATATAATATGTATATATCACATTATATTTTGCAGTAATTATTTGTGTTATGTAAGGGTCATTGATTTCCGCTGTATTTTCCTCATACTGTAACTCAATGTCTACCGGCAATTCTTCACGATACGCTCTTTAGTGTTTAACAGCTGAAAGAAACTTGAGGGTGAGTAGATGATGTCATTTTTTCCATCTGTGGATGAAACAGCCCTTTAACTTTAAAAAGAATGCGTATATGTTTGTAATAATGACGAATGTCAGAAAGAGCTTCATCAAGCGTGAAAAGCAGCGACGCGGTTTCTATAGTTGAACTGAATGGAGTTTGAGAGCATCTGGAGGATCAACAGGAGCGTTGAAGCTGCCGTTCCTCCTCCATCGCTCAAAGTGAATCGAGCGGCTGCGGTGTGAATAGCTGTGCAGGTTAATGTGGATTAATGGCACCTCGGGGAACAAAAGCTCCAGCCATTCTGATCTCAGTCAGTCTGCTGCCATTGAAAAAGCCTTTCACAGAAAACCATCACAAACAGCTGCAGCGCACAAAGGTGAGATGCCAGGGCGCTCAACCACCATTCATCACCGCGCAATTATTATTAGTTCATCTGCACATAAAACAGCTCATCTTCATGTGAGAATTCAGCACATTTGGGTAAAGAAATAAGTGCATCTAATGTAGACTGGGTAATATTCTGACTCTACATTCACACTCTCATTTCTTCACACATCTAATTCTATTCCTCCTTCACGTTTAACATGATCGCTCAAAAACAAGCACTGTGAACTCACTTCAAACACACATTAATTAAGTGTCATAAAATCTCACTAATCTCTTGTCACAACTAGTACATCTGATAAACCTGGGCAATTTTGTAACTTGAGGCACAAGTTAATCTGGTTAAACAATTTAAAGCACATGTGACTGAACGAAACCTGAATGTTCTGCATCCTCTAGAACGCGCATCATTATAATTGCACTACTACCAATATTTCACTTTGAATTGTTTTACAAGCTGAGGGTTGAGATAAACCAGTATAAAACAGTCTTCAGTGCTCCGGTAAATGCTTCTGTGAGAACTCAGCAGAGGCTGAAGTTGACCTTCAGAAGTTCTCTGATGTCGTGTGCTGAGCTACACATGCAAAATAATCATTTCAGATGATCATAAAATGCAGTAAAAGTAACATGGAAACTCACCGTTATTAACTTCACGCGTGTCCACCTGCTCGAGCAACTCGGAGGAAATGAGCTGCTGCAGCTTCAGCAGCACGAGGAAACACAGCATCCCGTATCCAGGCAACCAGAGAAATGATGCACAGAGAGAGAGAGAGAGAGAGAACAGTGACATTAGAAACGATGCTCCTCTGAGATTTGCTGAAATATATTCCTCTCATAAATGTTGGTTCATGTCAGGTCAGATGGACCTGACCTGAGATGGTCTGACTCTCATGCGTGTCTTTAAAAAAAAAAAAACGAGTAGAACTTGTTGTACAAAGATATTAGCAAATGAGAGATGGATAGCAGGTGCCAAAACTACAGAAAGACAGGCAGAAATACCAACACAATGCTTCCTGGGTTAAAAGCCCAGTTGTTAAAAGTGTACAGTAATCATGTCAAATCATATCGAAGCACGTGAACATTAAATGCAATCGGAGTGATGTTACTTCATTGAAAACTCACTGAAGCCTGATGGAATCAAGCAGTTTATTTCCTCATTAGTAGTGATCTGTATCTTTATAATAACACTGGCTCCAAAGTGAATTTTCTCCAATGGATGACAGAGCAACTGAGATCGATATAAATGAATGAATGGCAAACGGAAACAATATTATTGATTAGGGCTCGTTTCAGATCTTGTCATGTTTATGTTGAACCTGAAAGGTATGTCAATGAAAAACAAAGGATAGATGATTTGATTTGAAATTCTGTTTAGATTCAGTTCAGTTCACATAAAACTAATAAGAAATACATCTGTAATAAAGTAAATTTCCGTGAAAAATGTCAATGAAAATAAAATGTTTTAATTCAAAAGAATAATCTAAAAATAAATATTTAAAATGAAAAAAGCTCATGACAATAACGTCTGCCTGCGTTCATCTGCTCGTGTGAAGAGCTTCTGATTAGTCTTGAGCACAGATTGGTTCTGCTGTCAGCTGGTGGTCTAGATCATGCTAAATTTCTCAAAATAGTCCCGAGAATCATGCCAGGGATTGATTATAACAGTTTTCTGATTAAATTTTTCTGTATTTCAGCAGGAGGTGCTCAAAAATGGGCTACATCCATTCATTTAAATCCATATTTCTGCATAACTCCAGCAAAGAGACTCTTGAGTGACATGAGAATAAATGATCAGCCCTAATACATAAACAGCCTTTGGCACTGATCCGGTTGTTCAGCAGTAAGCAGATCAGTCTTGGCAGCTTTCGCAGTTATTTAACAGTCCCAGAGAGAGAAAACTGACATGTACAGGTTAATGAGGTTAATGCTGGCACTTGCTCAGGATGACCTACCAGCAGTTAAAACTAACCCACACAACCCTCTTTTAAGACTACTTCTGTCATATTACATAGCTACGAAGTGAATGATCTCTATGTTGATGTACCATATTTACTCACTGTGTTTAGTGTTCTGTCTCGAATCTCCTTCAGTCAGTAATTTACAGTATCTTCGCCTGTAGAGTCTTTCACAAGCTGCAGGTGTTCGCCTTCTTCATCTCTGTTGCGGATGATTGTATGTAGTTATTTTTCATCCAGCACTTGTTTTAACATTACTTTGAGAAACTGCAGCAAACGACTCGATGAGAGAACTGTCCGAAACACGAACCGATTCAGTCACTCTGTTAACACCAACAGAAAAGAACCAACTTAAACACTGATTCATTTGCGATTCGACATTGTTACATCTAAATCTGAAAAGATAGAAAATACATGGAAAAAATTATGGAGATAATATAATGCCATAAAGATTTGCATGTGAAGAGTACGTGTTGTTCAAGTGTACATAAGATTGCAAGCATACATTAATTTGCAAGCGCAAGAAAAGATTTGTAAAGGCGTAAATCGAGATTCAAGCGTGAGGAAAACAAGATTCGCAGTCTATTCATTTTTTTGCAAGTGTAATTCAAGTAGTGTGAAACTGCAGCTTCACGCTAATGCAAAATAAGTAAGATCTGTATTCTTCCGATTTCAATTTCTGCACTTAGACGTTTGGCACTATTTTTAATACGGCCAAATGCATTGCAAGCCTGTAAACAGCGTTTTGCAAGTGAAACGCAAGTGTCAAGAACTGCAAAATGGATTAATAGCGTAAAACTAATCTGTGTGCATAAAAATAAACTGTTGCAAATGAAAAAACGACTTGTGTTTGTAGGATAAAGACCTCCAAATTAACCAGAGATGTACAGTTCCGTCTTTCTTATCCTTGCGCTTACACTTACACGCGAGGGGGAAGGCGGGGTTACCTTCATCTCCTAGCCAATCAAATGAAGATTCCAGACTGTCGACGCACCCTTATCTGATTGCTTCATTTAACGTGCTTGGCACCAGAAGACATCTATCTTCATTTGACTCCAAGTACACCTGTCTAAAAATTAAATGTGGCACAGCAGACACAGTAACCCATGGCAATATCATTTTATCAACTGACTAATAATTATATGCAACACATTGTCTTGCGATGCTATATAAATAAAAACAAAACTGATGCATCCTTTTCATTTCTTGTCTCATACTGATTATTCATAATTCCTCTGAAAACGCTGAGAATAATCAACCCAATTCATTTTTTTATAAATAGGCTAGTTCTGTTCCTGTGTTAGTCTAAGTATTTTTTGTCTTCTATGCATAATAGTGAAAGTTTTGTGAAACTGCACAGCGTTTTGAGCTTTTTGAATAACATAATCTGTTTGTATGTTTGCCTATGTGTCACATCTTCACAAGCACCCAATCCTGGATCAGTCATCAGCACACTGCAACCAGCCACTCCTGAACTTGACCTAATTACCCGCTCACAATCACCGGACCAGCACCTGTCCCCAATCACTCACTCACCTTAAAAACTCAGGAGGAGAGATGCTGGGTGGAACATACTGGATCCTTCACTTACCCAGGAGTTCCACCAGTCCCACCCAAACTGCCCCGCTCCCAGAGGCCGTGGCCGCCCTCACCGTCAATCGCGAGCGTCTGGAGTCACTTGTGGAGCGCTCGTTTCGTACTGTCACATCTTCACAAACACCCGATCCTGGAACAGTCACCAGCACACCGCAACCAGTCACTCCTGAACTTGACCTAATTACCCGCTCACAATCACCGGAGTTCTAGCACCTGTCCCCAATCACTCACAACATGCGTTGGCTGAGCTCAAGGTCCTTACCTGGAATCCCTCTGTGAGATCGCTCTCTGTTCTGCCTTCCTCTCTGCCTGCCTGAGTTACCTCGTTCGCTGAACTTTGCTACCTCATCTGAAAGACTGAGTATGACTCTTAAGCCCTTTGTGGGAAAGTTTGTTATGGGACTATGCTTTGTTAATTATTACTTACCTCAGTTACTCACCTGCAACAAGCTGTGATGTCTTCAGTTTGTTTATTGAACCGGAGCTTTTGAGTTATCTTACCTGAATGACTTACCTGAGTTACTTACCTGCACCGCTCCTGTGTGTTCATTGCCAGCCTGTTGCTAAATAAATATACTCACCTGTGAAACCTATCTTTTGTGTCTGCCTGGTTACTGAGCGTGACAGAAGCTCAGCCCCTAAACTGAATACAGAACTTCACTATGGAGTCGGAGGAAGGCGCCAAATCCCCAGACCCATATCTGACTTTCCTGCAAGTGTTGAATGAGGTACAGTACGCTCTAAACCAACTCCTACCAGTCCAGTTACGCGCCCTGCATCATTCTCTGGTGATAGTGTCTCATGTAGCAGATTTCTGCAAACTTCATGTCGTCTCGTTGTCTGGAAGCCTTGAACATTCCCGAAATCAAAAGTCCCTCATCGTATCGAATCACCACTATACAGGGGAAAGCCTTGGATGATCATCCTATTTCCCATTGCACACCAGCTCTGACACTGCGCATTGGAAGAGACGGTTCCTTGGTTTTGCCAACTTTTATCGCCGCTTTATTTCTGGCTACAGTCAAATTTCATCTGTGCTCACCTCTCTCCTCAAAGGGGCTAAGAACAAGATTCTCTGGAGTCTTCTCCTGATTCTCCTGTCTTTTGAGTTCTAGGTTTTCGGTCAATGTTTATGTTATGTGTGAATTGTTGGATTCTCCTCGTGTTGATAAAGTTGATTTACTTTATTATTAAAAAGACTTTATGTTTTTCTACTCAACGACTCCTGCGCTCTTCCTTGGAAGTACCCGACGTGACAGATTGACCGACCGAAACAGAAATATGGAAAATTACTGGGCTGAATTGATCCTGCACCACCTTGCTCACTGGCTTTCACCTCTACCTACACCACAGGAAGGTTTTTTGCGACCCAGATCAATATGGTCTGGTTCCCAGTTGGCGATTCGACGGCGGCGTTTGAAACCCTCGCCGCCTGAGAACCTGCACAAGCCCGGGCTTCCCGAGCGCATCAACAGGCCCGCGCTTCCCGAGCGCGTTGACAAGCCCGCACTGACCGAGCACTTCTCCAAGCCCGTGCAGCAAAAACCCCTCTCCGAGCCCGCGCTGACCGAGCGCTCCTCCAAGCTCATGCTGCAAAAACGCCTTTCTGAGCCCGCGCGTCACTGAGTTTGCGCTTCCTAAGCGCTGCAATGAGCCCGCACCACGGAAGTTTCGCCCTACACCCGCAGCGCCTCTATGTACGCAGAGAGAGAAGCCAACACCAAAACCCCGGAAACGCCGACCAGAGACTGAGGCCCCAGATTTAATTACATTCCCCGCAGATCTCCTTCCATCTAATTCAAGTTTTGTCAGTGAGTCAATGACTGGATGTTTACTCCCCTTCCTTGTGGATTCCGCTCCACTGATTCCTGCTCCAGAGTTTTGGTTCCCCGATAACTCCAGTTCATTGACTTCAGAGACTGTACTTAATATGTGGCAAGGTGAGCTGAGTCCCGATCCGTGCGCCCTCCAGAGTCGGCTGCGCACCCCTTGCGCCCATCTGAGCCTGCGCCTCCTGAGCGCCCACCAGAGCGCCCTCCAGAACGCCCACCAGCGGACCCACATAACCTTTCCACTGCAGATCTCCCCAGGGAAATTTTGGGACAGGGGTTGGGAGCTGGACCCCTGTAGATCCGTCTCCCAAGGCTCCTGATCCACCACGGCCGCCCAAGGCTTCTGACCCGCCTCTCAAGGCTCCTGATCCGCCCCAAAGGCATTATAGAACTCTGTCCTCGTGGCCTCTAAAGCGTCCACCCCCCCTCCCCGGCTTTCATTTGGCCGTATTTTGGCGAAAAAATAGTGCCAAACGTCTAAGCGCAGAAAAACTGAAATCGGAAGAATACAGATCATATTTATTTTGCATTAGCATGAAGCTGCAGTTTCACAATACATGAATTACACTTGCAAAAAAATGAATAGACTGTAAATCTTGTTTTCCTCACGCTTGAATCTCGATTTACGCCTTTACAAATCTTTTCTTGCGCTTGCAAATTAATGTATGCTTGCAATCTTATGTACACTTGCACAACACGTACTCTTCACATGCAAATCTTTATGGCATTATATTATCTCCATATAAAATACAACGTGATTAATAAGGACACACAAAAAGATGTTATCGAATGCTTCTCCATTTGTGGCCACGAGAAAAATATGTCGTTCCCTCAACGTAAGAAGTTGTGGTTGAGTTTATTGCATAAACAAACCTGCCGGACCATAACAACCTGGGATTATCAGGGATTCATTTTTAATCAATTTAAACATTTAATTTAAACAATTTAATTTGGTAAAAGATCTTGTATAATCTTCTATTATATTAACTTGTTAGGGCTATATTTTTTATATTTATTTCATATATTTATTTCTGGAGTATAGGTGTATTAGAATGCAGAAATAAAATGAAATATCTTTAATTCAAACCTTTAAACTGCATTTTAAATTCCAGTCGCCATAATCAAAGCTTTATTATGCTACATTGTTGAATATTATATGAGAATTATTAGAATATTAAAGTCAGAACTTTATGTAAAAATATCAAAATGATAAGCTATAAATATAATAGGATTATTACGAAGATGCGTTAATGGATATTTAATATTAATGTAATATGTTTTTATGATAAACTTAATATAAATGGTGTTTAGCCTACGTTGCGTGCAATATAATAATTGATATAGGCCTAATAAAACAAACAATTATTTAATTTATATAGTGCTTTTAACAAAACATATAAAATATGAAATATTTTTTATAATACAATCATTTTTATAATAATTAATATTAATTCAAAATAATACAGAATCCATCTCTGATACTTAACAGCATTTATATTAAGTTTATCATAAATAAATATGACTTTAATATTAAATGTCCATTGACGCATCGTTTTAGTAATAATCGTCAGCATCATCATCATCATCATCATCATCATCAACAACAACAACAACAACAACATAATTATTATTAGCCTATTATATTTATAGCCTATAATTTCGATCTTTTTAACATTCTGACTTTAATATTCTAATAATTCTAATATAATATTCAACAATATATAATACAAATATGTGTAATACAATGTAGCCTAATAAAGCTTTGATTATAGTGACTGATATTTAAAATGCAGTTTAAAGTGGCCACGACATAAGACTGTTGTTACCTCGAAAAAACGATCTCGTGGCCACAACATAATGTTATGTTCCCACGAGTTAATAAGTCATGGCCACGACAAAACTAAGTCAACCGAAGACGTCCCCTCCTGGTCACCGTACGCTTTCTCTCTCCTCTCTTTCTTATTCAACCACTCTCACAGTCTACATGCTTCATGGTCCAGTCCAGCAGGTAGCGATATGCACTGGTAAGTCATGGTTTTAATCCACCATTATTAAACTAAAAGAAGAATTAGAAAAATAGGCTATCTGCTGTGAGTAGGAAATAATTCTGAAAAACATAGACATAATCTTTTATTTATTTAAGTTTTTTTAGAAACAGATGTCTATAGTATAGTGACCCTGAACAAAGCCAGTCTTAAATGTTATCTAAAAGATATCTGAATAAATCATTTTTCTACTGATGTCTGGTTTGTTAGGAGAAGACGATATTTGACTGAGAACTAAGAGAAAATCTGAAATGAGGGAGCTAAAAAAACCTTTAAACTTGTGCAAATGATATTCATAGCAATGCATATTATGAATCAGAAATTAAGTTTTGATATTATCTATTAAATATCTTCATTAAACATGATATCTACTTTATATCCAAATGATTTTTGGCATTCATTCATCATTTGACCCATGCAGTGTATTTTTGGCTATCGCTACAAACATCACCATGTAACTTAGGACTGGCTTTGAGGCACATACTGTAATATAAATCTGTTGAAATATGATGGTATCCAGCTCCAATGTAAGATAAACAGTGTGCACGACATGGTTTTTACCCAGAAACTGAATAAGCACAGAAATGAATTGATCTCATTTGAGAAGACAGCTGATGCATCTCAGCGGGCTTTGGGCTAAATGAAGTACTGTAGAACACAAATACTGATGATTGACAGGATATTGACCGTACATGCGGTTTGAGAAGTGAAAGCATTGACTCATTGACTGCAGCACTACAGCTGCCTCTCGCTTGAGTTCAGAGAAACAGGAGTGCTCTTTTATCTTCACTTTCAACTTGAAATAGATCTTCTAATGAATCTGAAGATGTTCTTTGTTATTTACTATTTTAATCGCAACACATTTGCATGTATGAGCTGTTGCCATGGTGATGGCACAAGGAGACGAGCTCTTGAGTGTTTGTTTGGGCTGGTTAGTGTCACAATGCTTGATAAACATTTAACCTGACACGGACTGCTCATCTTCATCAAGTGTCACATCACTGTATAAAACATGAGAGAAGGCATAGTTTACCCTCTGTCATTGTCTACTTATTCCCATGTTTGCTGCAAGCCTGTATGACAAAAATATTATATTAAAGAATGCAGTCATTGACTTCAAAGTGTTACTGAGCAGAATGCTTATTTTTGAGAAAACTGTCTCTTTAAGGAGCCATGATCTGCAGATTTAATCAGCGTTTTATGTTTTTATGCATTTCACAGAAACTGTTTACGTTGAAATATTGATGTTTCAACCACACGACCATACTTTTACTCTGCAGGTGGTCTGATGTTTCCAGTGGTTCAAACCTATAAAGACAAACATATAAAAATGTGTGTTGGCTTGAAAACATTAAAACATACACATCTTCAAAGCTTCTTTGCACCTGCAAAACAAACAAACATTTCACAGAGAACATTTTCACTTTGAAAAAAGTTTGCATATATATTTCTAAATTAGCAATTTTGAGTGTTCCCATACACATGCACTTCTATCCTTGAGATAAAATATCAGTCATTGTGATGCATATTTTGTGTAAAGCGTAAAACCGATTAAACGAGTTTATGTCCACCCTGTTACACCGGTGCCACTTGCCCTTTAAAATCTTAAGCGCGTGCTGTAAATCACATGACCTGCTAGAAGTGACATCACTTCCTTGGAGGGAAAGTGAATCCAATTAAACTTTTTCTCTGTTCCTCTTTTTTAGAAATCTTATCAATGAGCATAAAACTCGCGATGTCCATACTGTTGGGTCAGTTTACAATGAAAATTAATATATGTCATATCTATTGCATTTCTATAATCTTCTTGTCAGTAACAGGCTTTCTGGGTTAAATGTCCACCATGTGTAGAACAGGGTGGAAATATCATCGGGTTATTGTTACAGTTCGAGGCCTGAGCCTGAGCATTATCACTTCAGTCCATATATACAGCATACAGAACTACACACATACACCTTCATACACAAACAGTTGAAGTCAAAATTTTACATGCAGTATAAGCAAAATGTGAATTATTTTACCAAAATAAGAGGGATCATACAAAATACATGATAATTGATGTTAAGTGAATAAGATACTTCACATAAAAGATGTTTACATATAGCTCACAGCAGAAAGCAATAGCTGAATTTATAAGATGTACTCTTTCCAAGAGTTTATATGCGCTTGATTCTTAAATCTGAACAGTTAAAGTTCTCCTGTTCTTCAGAAAAATCTTCATCTACACAGATTATTTGGTTTTCTGCATCTTTGCTGTATTTGAAGCCTTTCTAACAATCACTGTGATTGATTATGATTAATCATGATTTTAAAATCCATCTTTTTACACTGAGGACAGCGGAGAGACTCATATTTTAAAACGTTGATTGATGGCCGATGTGACTGACGTTATTCAGCTATTGGTCAGTCATCAGTGTGTTTGCTGTTTTCAGTGTGTCCATCACCAGCAGATGGCATCATCAGATCAGCTGAAGTCCCCTCATCATCTCTCACTGTGTGTGTGTGTGTGTGTGTGTGTGTGGTCCTGCGCTGCTCCTCCTGCGGAAACGCTTCACTTCTGGTGTGAAACAGTGTTTTCAGGGCAGGGCAGCGGCTGATAGAGGAACTCACACCATCTACAACAAACATGAAGAACGCCTGATTCCAAACTCACAGCAGATCAGCATTATATATACTGCATATCTATATATCTCTGTATAAGTCACCATGACTGAGAGCTGTCAAACAGGTAAGACAGCATTAACTGAACTAAACTCTTATTTTTGATGGACATCTCTTTGTCTTTATCAGTGTCTGAACTTCCATTTATTATTTGATTTATTGTTTATTTGTAATATTTTCTTGATCTGCTCTCTTGCTGATCAGCAGAAAGGCTGATTTAATGCAAGTTATAGACGATTAAAGTGTATTTTTTTACAAATTGTTCTTTAGTGTAGCTCTAACATACTAAAACAATATCTCTATTCTTGTATAGATATTTTTTTTTCTTTTAAAATGACGCAATTGTCTTTTTGAGTTCCGTTGAAGTGAATTTTGATGTCAGTTTGGTGCTGATGTTGGAAATGTATATGTGCAGCGCAGGGTCACTTCCACTCCCGTAACGCTGCTGTAATATTATCTGACATACAGTCACCAGATGATCCGGAGCACTTCTTTGTTTCATATCTGCTGCTGGAACTGCTTGTAGATTAGCTCTCATTCCTGTCGTCTGATCGCTGTGGTGTGTTTGGATGCTCCTATCTGAAGCGAAACACACACACACACACACACACAAACACACACATGTTCAGGGGCCCCTCACGGAGGAGCAGGTGGACCCCATGACAATAGATTTCCTGTTTCATAAAGCAGAACAGGACTCGCGCTGGTGAATGTGAAGCTCATTGTTCCAGCCGACTCTGGCCTCAGTAATCTGTTTTAATGTTTGTCACGCTGAGTGTGAATATGAACACACTGAGCTCATGTTCATATGGAGCTGGATGTGAATCAGATGTTTGATGTTTGTGTCTCAGATTTGACGGCGGAGGAGCAGATGGAGATCGAGCGGCTGAAGGTGCACAAGCAGATCCTGCTGGAGGACATCGAGGTACATGAACACACACACACACACACATCTGAGGAGACCATTCATGCACTTTCATTGTGACACACTATTAGATATGAACCAAACACAAAAACAAACAAAGTAACCTAAAATACTCATTTTGGACTCTCTCAGCCAACAGGAAAAGTGTTTACAACTTTCGCTGACGCTTTTAGAACAAAATATTCGTCACACTTTATATACGGCGGCTTTAACTGCTTACTTCAAAAAATAAGTATTTATTCTAAAATGCACTTATTGTGTTCATATCGTAACTCTGCTGTTACTGAGGAGGGATACGGGTACGGTTAGAGACAGGTTTAGTGGTGTGTGTTGGTGTTACAGGAACACTCCACTATTTAGAAAAAAAAAAAATTGCTCATTTTTCAACTCCTCTTGAGCTCAACAGTTGAGTTTTAGCGTTTTTGCCTCCTTCAGCTGATCTCTGGGTCTGGTGGTAGCACATTTAGCTGTAATAACCCGGCGTAATAATCAAGGGCCTTTGCTGCCGTAAAATGTCTGGCGCAGGAGCAGTGATATTACACTGACTATTTTCAAAAATAGTGGCGTGTTGCTTTAAGGTTGTAGGGATGGGTCAACAATGTTTCCACAACATTTTCAAAACCTAAATATGCTACCTGTGTTTCAAAACCCTCACAATGAAGTCACAGTTATTGCTTTGCATATAACAGAACAGTGTGTCATGAAATAAGCTTTGGAAACCTGAATAATGTTGCTTTCACACAAACATGTTTGATTTAGCCAATGGTTCTGGATCCTTGAACTGTTTTTCTTACAGAAACTGAAGAACCAGATTGAAAACGTCATGGCAGATATCCAGGATTTCAAATCAGCAGAAGACAAGTGAGTGAATGAAGTTCAGTGTGTTTGTCTCATGATCAGAGAAAATACACTTCACCACAAATATTAGAGCACAGTTAACATCACTCACTAACTAACACTACACCGACCGCCTTCACCTCATCGTCTCTAACACAGATACTGGTTAACAGTCCAAACCAGCCATATTTCACCATTATTTATCTACTACTATAGTAGTTTTTATTCAAAATTTGTAGATTTTTATTTTCATTTTAATAACACAGTTTTAAGAGAATTTTTGTCGTATTTATTTAAAATGGAAAATAACCCATTATATAAATTTTTGTTTTAATGTACTTTTGTTGTTTTTTATTTTTGAAAAACATTTAAATATTTTACTATTTAGAGTTGTTTATCTTATGTCATTTCATTTTTAGTTACAATTTTAGTTTAGCTTTATTTCCAATTAGTATTTTTCTTTCATTCAGTTAGCAGTCATGTTAAATCTGCACATTTGTTCATATAATCATTATTTATATATTATTTCATTGTTCTGGTTGTGAAGTTGTTTTGTGTGTTTTTTTTCACAGTAAGATGCTGGAGAGGGAGAAACGCTTCTGTAGTGGCAAGAAGAAATTCAACATGGATCCTAAAAAGGTGAGATCTGGAGGATGATGATGATGATGATGTTTCCAGCGTGAGATGTTGAGTGGAACGTCTGTCTTCTCTCTCACCACATTAACACATTCCTCTTACATTACCTTAAACCTTAGATCAGAGACACGACTGAGACTGTGTGTGTGTGTGTGTGTGTGTGAATGAGAGAGCAGTAGGGGGAGGGATGTGGGGGATCGGAACGCTCTCAGGTCAACACCTGAAATAGTTTGGCTTTTCTCATTTTGAATCATTGTGGTTCGCTGCTGCACTTTAAAGAGCGAGATCACCACAAGCTTCTGCAGCCCTAATGATCTGAGAAGAGACGACAGAGAGAGACAGTCAGTGTCAGTGTTTGATCTGTGTGAGGTTAAGAGACAAAGAGTGTTACCACCACAAACACACTTAACACATCTAACTAAAGTACAGACGAAACACTCTAGTGTTCAAAAGTTTGGGGTCAGTAAGTCTCTTCTGCTCAGAGAGGACGCATTGATCCAAAAAGCAGTAAAAATGTAAAATATTGTTACAATTTAAATCAGCTGTGTTCTGTGTGAATCTGTGTTAAAGAGTATTTCTGTGATGTTCTGCATCATTCCTCCAGTCTTCAGTGTCACATGATCTCCAGAAATCATCATCATATACTTCTGATCATTATCAGTGTTCAACACAGTTGTGCTGCTCAGTATTTTTGTGGAAACCATGATATTTTTTCTTTCTCAGGACTCATAGATTAACTCATTTATAAAACTGTGAAAATAAATTGTTAGATTTTTTTGAAATAATAATATTTTATGACATTATAAATGTCTTTACTGTTACTTTTGATCAATTTAATGGGTCTTTGATGAATAAAAGTACTAATTATTAATTGAATGTAATATACAGCTGGTAAAATAAGTATTGAACGGATCACTATTTTCGGTAAATATATTTCTAAAGGTGCGGTTGAAAAAACATGTTGAGGCTCATTTAAAGTTTGCTGCACAACATTTAGACAAGCCTGTGAAATACTGGGAGATATAGTCTGCTCAACAATTGACAACAATTGTACTCTGGATGCTATAATAACTTGAGGTCAAATGGCACTGGAGCACTCAAAACATTACAGTGCAGCACTGGCAGAATTCAGATCATTAAAGAAAGGATGAATGGGAAGATGTACCGAGACATTCTTGATTAAAAAAAACATCTACCAGGATGATGAAGGGTGGACATTTCAGGGAGATAATGCTCCCAAACACAGCCAATCACCTGACCTGAATCCAATAAAAACCCATGTAAAGAAAAATGTTTAGAGTTCATAGAAGAGGCCCACAGAACCCTTAAGATTTAAGAGTTTGCGAGGAAGCCAAAATCACTCCTGACTAGTTTCTCCTTCAGGAAGCGCCGTGAAGCTGTCATTGCCAACAAACACTTTTATACAAAGTAGTAAATTGATTTCAGTAAGCATGTTCAGTACTGGCTCATTCCATTTTATTACACAGAACTTCATTTCTGACATTTTTATTATGTTTTCTTTTTTGTATGTATGGATTTCTTGGATTGTTACCAACATCTGGTGAAAATTTCATGTTAACTATATAAATATATGCACTGAGACCAAAGGTGATGCGTATTTTACCTGCTGAAATATTCTAGGTGACCAAAGTTCAACCAGAGTCATGGTTTGTCTGATTTAGTGTGGAGAGTTTTGGTCTTTGTTTAGTCATTCTGCTGAAAAGGGAAGTGTGGGTTTGAAGGAAAATCTCTAAAAACATACGCTGAACTGTGAAGGAACTGCTGTGGACGGAGCTGATAAACTTTCTTCACTGTTTATCTTGGTCTGTGACAGACACTGAGCGGCTCAAACGTCTCTGTGTTTCAGGGAATCAAGTATCTGGTGGATAACGATCTTCTGGACTGGAAAGCAGAGCGAGTGGCTGAGTTTCTGTACAAAGAGGAAGGACTGAATAAGACCGCCATCGGAGACTTCCTAGGAGAGAGGTGACATGTGAGCTGTTAAACGTCAGATGTGTGTGTGTGTGTGTGAGCATCTGTGTTGATCTGACGCTGTCCGCTGTTTCAGGGAAGACATGCACCTGCTGATCCTCAAAGCGTTCGTGGAGCTGCACGAGTTTTCAGACCTGAACCTGGTCCAGGCGTTACGGTGAGATCCCGAGCCCTTCTTCATCTTCAGACGAGCAGCTGAACTCGTCTCATTATTATCCGTCTCGTTCCTTCCACAGGCAGTTCTTGTGGAGTTTCCGTCTGCCGGGCGAAGCTCAGAAAATCGACCGCATGATGGAGGCCTTCGCCACGCGCTACTGTAACTGCAACGCTGACGTCTTCCAGTCCACAGGTCAAACACACTCATACACTCAAACACATACAGTACGTCTACATTTCAGATTTACATACAATGTCCAGGCATTTTGTGTTTGAACACAAGTCATGCATATCTGTCAATCGAACATATTTATATATATATAGAAATATACATGGACAAATATATATATATATATATACTAAAATATGCTTCAAAATATATGTGTGTAAATATATTCTCTACCCTTTTTGTGAAAATATATATTTTTTTTAAATATGAATGTTTGAAACATTTACAAATACCCATTTCTCCATTTATATTTTGATTAGATAAAATAGATTTCTGTTTCTCACATTTAGAGAAAAACGCTGTTGTCTGTAACACTTGTAAATATAACACAATTACAGTATGTTGAGATTCACTGTGTACCACCCGTCCTGTTTCATGTGCCTGTGTTTATGTTTTCTTGTCCATGTGCTCCGTGTTTGTTTACATTGTGTCTTACCTCATTTGTAACCCCGCCTTCCTCATCAATGATCATCCCTGTCCAGCCGTGTTCACAGGTGTCCTGTACTGTCTCCCTGATTAGTCTTTGTATAAATGCACGCCCCATGTCTTGTATCTTTGTCAGTCGTTAATGTTCCTGGATGTTGTGAGTACGTGTGTTTGTTTGTTCAGTTCGCTGTTCCTTGTTAAATAAATGTCCTTTCGTGCATCTCAGTTTCCGAATCCTCATGTCTCCCGCTGAAGAGCGCACACTCACCAGAGCTAGCGTGACACCCTGTTTACATATATTTGGCATGTATTTAAAATAGATTTTGACATCTGAGTGTTTTAAATAAATGCACTGAATATTTAATTATGTAAATAAATATAAATCTAATAAATGCAAATATTTAATAAAATGACTAATATGTATGTATTCCATTAAGTCGATTAATTTATGTTTAATACTGTGTAATGCATACAGACATATTAATGCAATTAAAATTGAGGCATGAAGATTTTTTGAATGAATGAGGAATAATTGAATATGAACTCTGAAACTGAAGTTGTGGTGTGTGATTGTGATTGTTAGACACGTGTTATATCCTGTCGTTTGCCATCATCATGTTGAACACGAGTCTGCACAATCCCAACGTGAAGGACAAGACCTCGCTCGAGAGATTCATCAGCATGAACCGCGGGATCAACAACGGCCAAGATCTGCCCAACGACCTTCTGACGGTGAGCAGCCAATCACAATCAGCCCTCGCTGGTCACATGATGCTGCTGAAACACCAGTGCCGGCTTGAGCCGCATGCTCGTTTGTCTCTCTTTTACGATCCCAATGTTAAACTTTATACAATGGGATAAAAATGGTCTGGACTGTATTTCTACAATCATTTCATCTCTCATGAAGGCAGCTACTGCATTCTAGTACACAACTTTTACTATTTTTTGATAACTGTAATAGTACGTCAGCACGTCACTCCATTTTGAATGAATCAGTTGAATGAGTGAAATAATGACTTGACACCACCTACTATTGGGTTAAGTCTCATATCAGAGTTTTATTTTGAGCATATTTTATATTTAACACATTATTGTTGTAATTGTAACTGCAGTGCATTCATTGCATGTCTGAGCTGCATCAAGCACTCCAAATCCTTTTAACCGCTTCTGCAGTGCAAAGATTCAGTTTATTTGACTGGTATCAGCCCTATAGTGTCTTACTGTTTAGATGGCATTTATTGAATAAATATATGAATCTTCTTATAAGATACATACATTTAGATGAAGGGTAATAAAACAACAACAGAAACTGCCACACTGAGGCTGTGAGAATGAGCACAAATAACACCCCGGCAGTGTTTATTTACATAAATAAGCAGAACTAACAGAAAGGTCATGGTTTTGATGTGTTGTGCTGAAGATGTATTTTTTTATTTTTTTTTTGCATCAACAGAATCTGTACAACAGCATACGCAACGAACCCTTCAAAATCCCAGAGGATGATGGGAACGATCTGACGCACACCTTCTTCAACCCGGACCGAGAGGGCTGGCTGCTCAAACTGGGTAAAACTGAGCTCAGATCAGATCCTTCATAAACTCACAGATCTTCACTGCTGATGAACAGACATGTCTATAAAATCAAGAACTGAGTTAAATTTACATTTAGTCATTTAGCAGATGCTTTTATCCAAGGTGACTTACAAAGGAGGAAAATGGAAGCAATTAAAAAGAACAAAGAGCAATGATATACAAGTGCTATAACAAGTCTCAGATAGTAGAAAAAATTATATAGTAAGCCAGTTCTAGAGGCCTTTTTTCTTTTTTTATTGTACATTAAATGAAAAGAAAACAAGTAGAATAAAAAAGATAAGATAGGCTAGTGTTAGGGTTTTTTTTAAGGAAACTTTTGGGTTCTCTCACACTCACTGAGATGCTCAGACTGTGAGATCTGTGTTATCTGTGTGCAGGCGGCCGTGTGAAGACGTGGAAGAGACGCTGGTTCATCCTGACTGATAACTGCCTGTATTATTTTGAGTTTACCACGGTAAGAACAGCACGGCGTCTCTCTGAATGATGAAGGTGTGTGGATCAGGACTGATCATCTGTTTGTGTTCAGGACAAAGAGCCGCGTGGCATCATTCCTCTGGAGAACCTGTGTGTGAAGGAAGTCATGTTTCCACGCAAACCGGTGAGAAATTCACACTCACAGTCTGGACAGAAACATTACCTTGCTGTTTGAATGAGAGGGATGACCACAGAATACATATATTCAATAAGGCAGCTACAACTAGAGAATATTAGTAACTTTTACAAGGTGACCCTGGAGCCCAAAACCAGTCATAAAGGTCGATTTTCTGAAATTTAGATTCTGAAAGCTGAGTAAATCATCTCTCCACTGGTGTCTGGTTTGTTAGGAGAGGACAGTATTTGACTGAGAACTAATGGAGAATCTGAGGGAGCAAAATAATCTAAATATTGAGAAAATCACCTTTAAACTTGTTCAAATGAAGTTCTTAGCTATGGATATTACTGATCAGAAATCTAATTTTGAAATATTAACCGTAGGACATTTATGAAATATCTTAATGGAACATGATCTTTACTTAGATGCTTTACTTTTACTTCTTTCTTCTTTACTTTTCAGCATTAAATGGCATGTATTAATCTTTAGAAATACCGCTGTTGATTGTTATTAGTTCCCCACCCCTGTTTTAAGGAAACACTTCTATGAAGACTGTATTTATAATACATTATAAGAGCATTCTTAATGCATTATAATGAATGCATAATGCATTATAAATAACTTTATAATATGTTGTATCACACCATGAATATTCATAAGAACAGTTTATAATATTTGTGTTAATAGCTTTTAAGAGTATGATCATTTATAACACACAATGAACACAATTCTTCCACTTAAGTTACAATAGATGTTTCTCATAGTTATAATGCCTTAGAAGTCTCACATCTTACCATTTTACTTTTTTGTTACTTTACTTTAGGGGACAGTAATAGTAATGCCAGTACTAATTTGTTTTCTCGAACAGCCGTCAGATCAGATCAGATGAGCGTGTAATACGACGTCACTAGCAGGAAGCGAGGAGACCTACGGGTTCAGGTGCAAACTGTTTATTATAGGCTCAGGGTCAGACAAGCAGAAATCGAGCACCGGCAAACAGAGTCAATGGAGTCAAAGGCAATAGAGTAAACGATAAACAAAGCAATGGTCCGAAATACCGTGCGAGACAGAGAGGATATCCAGACACAGGCAGAAATTCGGCAACAAGTAAATCCAAATGATAACACAAACTGAGAACAGGAACACGAGAACACGAATGAATACACTAGGTTGACGGCAATACACTGAAACAATGATCCGTGACAAACACTCAAACACAAGGAGGCTTTATACACTGCAAACTAGGTCAGAGGGTGGAGACTTGTAATGAAACACCATGACAACTGACGAGCGGGGCGGGCATGAAAACAGAGGTACACACACAGGAGTTCAGAGTTAGCTGGGTGATGGAGTGCCCTCCAGTGGCCTGAGCTGGCACATCCAGCTGATCGTTACAATTAGTGTGTCACTAAATATCTGCGTACACTTTTTTCTGATGCTTCTTCAGCAGACACACTGATTATAAGATACTTTACAAGTATGTGAAAATTCTCCCTCCCCTACCTTAGTCTACTAATACTCTTAGCTTTATATAATAAACATTGCGTTATTTTTTTAGCCTGAGTATTAGTCTCACAGGAAACACTCAAATAACAGCTAACCACTCACAAGATGATGTAAAACCTTGAAGATATGATGTAAATGAAGTAGATTTAATACGGTGTTGTGTGTTATAAATTACCATAAGTGATGATCACAAGAATGTAATTATTATAATGTATTATAATTGTTTATGATTATTCATGAGATGTTATAACACATTACAATGCATTATGCATTTATTACAATGCCTTAAGAATACCCTTATAATGTATTATAAATACAGGCTTTCTAGAAAGTGTTACCGATTTTAATAATATTTTAATAAATCATGAGATTATGAGGAATGCTGATTAAGAAACTAAAATCACTAAATGCGTATTCATTATTAGCAAATGAAACCTTGTAAAGGAACCTTGTAAACCTTGTTGGCAAATAATTGTATTATAAATACAATTCGTTCAGTACACTGAATTAACAGACTAAGTGAAATAAACATTTAATAAATATGTTATGGAATGTTGCAATGGATATACTGTAAGAAGAGTGAAATTTAAGCATCATTTTTCTAAAAATAAAATTCTGAAAAGGGGAAATATGTCATGAAATATGTTGCAACGAATGAAAAAAATGCTGCAATACATAAATATAAGCCTGAAATACAACTAGAAGTGAACACAGTCATCTATCACAGTATTAGTACTAAATCAATCCTGTTGACTGCTTGAGTTAGTAGTGTGTGTTTTAGTTGAGATTCAAGCATCAGACTGTACTGGAGAGTGATGCCGCTCGTGAAGGGTCAAACATCCTGTGCTCCTTTGATTAGCTCAGTGAGTTGTTTTATTCGTAAAGGTTAACCTGTGACCTTTGGCCTGTGCGTAGTATTGTTTGGAGCTGTATAACCCCAACAGCCGGGGTCAGAAGATCAAGGCGTGTAAGACAGAGACGGATGGACGTGTGGTGGAAGGCAAGCATCAGTCGTACACCATCTGTGCTGCTTCAGCCGAGGAGAGAGACGAATGGATCGAATCCATCAGGTGCGAACACATGCTGACAAAAACTCATCACATATGACTCATCTCAACATATCAGTTCAACACACATGAACACATATGACTCATCTGAACACACGTGTGTCCTGTCTCCACAGGGCCAGCATCACTAAAGACCCCTTCTATGATCTAGTGTCCACCCGCAAAAAGAAAGTCATCAACAATGTGGCCGAGAAATGATGAAGCGACTGAACTACAAACGGACAGAACATCGCTTATTTAATCTCAGGAGATCAGCTCATCCTTAGACATACACATTCAAACGAATCAATAGTTTAAACCAGTGTGAAGCAGCTCTGATCATTGAAGAGAATCTTGAGTTCATATTGAGATCATTTGAGACACTGTAGAGATCTTTTCTGAAAGAATCATTTGATTATTTTAATATCGTTTGATGTTTGAAATGTAAGAAGTATCCGCTTGGTCTCGGACATTGCTCCTGAATTCAATCAGGAAAAGTAAAAACAGGGCTGAATGAGTCCCTAGTTCTCATCCAGCAAGACATTGTTTGGTGTTTTCTGAGAGATAACTGGTGTCTGTTTTGGAAGTCAATCTTTATTTGAGCTCATGGAGAGACTGAGATTGTGTTCCTGTTGAACATGAGACGGAATCCATACAGAAAGCAAACACGCATTCAGAACAAACACAGCAAATGTAGTTTTTTTGTAAAATACTTTTGTAAATATTATAGATCATACAGTGTTAAAGATTGTAGGTGATAAATTGTACATTATATTATTTAATTAAAGTTATTTGAGAGTAAATGATTGTTGTTCATGAACTGCCTACAGTTTGAGTAGAAACCCACATCAGTGCTTCAGGACTCGTTACAAAACGTGACTTTTGTTGGTTTAGTTAAAAGAAGAAGCTCAACGTCATTCTCATTCTCAACACTCATTCTCATTTTGTGTGTTCTGGGGTGTCTCCATAGGTGTAATGGTGTTTCTACTGTACAGACTGTATGTGGTATTGTCCTACACTGACC
>JAUMHQ010000058.1:267440-279831 GCA_032361165.1 Enteromius paludinosus
CCTACCCCTTACAGGAAACACAACACACTTTTACATTCTCAAACACTTCATTCTGTGTGATTTATAATCCTTTTGAATTAGGGGATACTGAAAATGTCCTCATAAATCACCTTCATATTGCAATACCTATTATGGTTGGGCGATGTCAACCATTGTACAATGTCTAATGTGAAACATCGTCGTTGTAGGCGGCGGTTGTTGGGGGGGGTTGTTTGTCCGCCCCACGACTGACAAAAATGACAAAAACAGTGGTGTGCTCGCTTAACAATGGCATAGATTTGCCGCCAATCCCGCCATAGATTAAGTGTGTTTTTCGTGAGCTGGTTGCTGCTGCGGCGGCGGCTGGGCGGAGGATCGCGATGCCTGCTCAGCATCATGATGATAGACATCGTCTATCAACCCAACCCTAATACCTGTGTCACACCCATGTCATTATACACATTTGTGTCCTCATAAACCACAAGAACATGCACACACATACTTTATTATACACACACACACACACACACTACTCACCTCTCCACGTAGATGTTCTTGCCTGTCCCCAGCGAGTACAAACTGGTCAGGATTCGATAACAGGAAACCTGCACATCATCCACTGACACAACACCGAACAAGAAGCAGCATATAGTTTAAAGTGTAAATAACTCACTAAATAACTCTTTGAATGAATTTTTGAACATGAACCTTCAAAGTGAGTGAAAACATGCAGCAGTTTTAATTCTGAACGTGCCGCATGTATAAAGTTAATGTCTCTCAAAACAAAGAGTCGACTCTGAATCATTGAAACAAGTCATTTTTAAAACGAATCGTGAGCCTTTTCATGTTGACGTCAAAATGAAACATTAGCGTTACATTATCCTTTCGAGTTGGTCTGAATAAAAATGCTAATTAATTATTTTAATGAAGGAGGGGTTTGAAAAATGAATAGTTTGGGAGTCGTTGAGCACATAAAGTCAAAATAAACACATTAGACAATGAAAGTGTTTTCTGACCTTACACGCATGGTATCCTGTTGATGCGGACTCCCCAAAACAAAACAGTACTCACGCAGCAGGTCAGAGCCGAACTGGTGTTCAGTGATGTGCTGAAATAGAGCGGTCAGGATGGGCAGCAGAGCCACGGTGGTGTAGTTGATGTTCTGCGAGACGCCCTTCATCTGACTGCGAGAGTGTGTGAACTTCCCCAGCTTCAGGTTCTCCAGGGTCTTTTCCAGATCTTCAGCTGCGTTCTCAAAGAACGTCCTCAGACCGGCTTTGACCAGCTCTGATCCCGACTTCATCACGGTCCTGAGAGAGAAACCATCTGAGTCACACTGACATTGACCTGCTTCATCGCGCTAACAGGTTGTAATTGCAGGTCATACCTGGTGTCCAGCGTGTGTGCGAGGATGTGCAGGCAGCTGACCATAGTGGTGGAGTCACTTCCTGTGAACAAAAAACCATAAACCACTGAGACGCAGCGACTCAAGGAGCAGCACAGAGGGTCAGAGAGACGCGGTGATCTTACCAAACAGAGAGATCCTGTGTCTAACCAGAGCGGCCAGCTTACAGAACAGACTACAGAGCAGCAGAATGCAGCAGGAAGTGAGGAGACAGCGAGAGGAAGGGAGAAACGCAAGCTTAGACGGGTGAGGAGAGAAGAAGCAGCTACAAAAACATCGATCATAAACCAGCAAGTGATTTATAAAGAGCTAAATCAACGTTTCTGATGATGAGATCCATCACCTGGTGACCATCTCCTTCTCTTTGTTCGACGCGTATCCGCTGCTGCTCAGATTCTTAGTGGCCGACGACAGGAAGTAGAGTGAGTGGTTTTTAAAGTACTGGTCTATGAGAGGGAGAAGCACCTACAGGAAGTACAACAGGTGAACAGGAAATTAAATTCAGTGTTATTATTATTATATTATATTATTTATATTTTTAGATATCATTAATATTATTATTATTATTATATAAAAAAAACAAATTAAATATTTTATTTGTAATTATTATATTTAAATTGAAATACAGAATTAATCACTTTTAATTGTATTAAAGACAAATATAAATGTTTATAAAAAACAACAACAAAAACTATATGTAATATAAATTAATAAAATAATCATATACTCTATATATAAATGTATATATATAATAAAATTGAGCTATAAAATAAGCTTAATTGAATTAATAATTCTAATTAATATAATTAATAAAAAGTGTATAATTATAAACCTAATATAATTAAGTTGTAGAGTGGATCAATATTACATAAAACATAAAATGGAATCTTATTAAATTTAAAATAATTATTATTAAATTAAAGAAATTACCAGTTAAAATAAATCTATGAATATATGCCTTAAAATAATAAATCAAGTAAATAAATGTGTGTGTGTGTGTGTGTGTGTGTGTGTGTGTGTTTGTAATTAAATTAACATTTCATCTGTATCTCATAAACACTGAGTATATAGAGATCATACTGAAACCTTAGCAAAGAACTTGATTTCCTGTTCATGCGGCGATCTGTCATTCTTCCCGCTGCTCGCCATCGCCTCTGAAACCAGTGATTGTGAAGGTTAATTGATGAATCTGTGACAAAACAAGCATCTCTGTCCAAGGACGAACAGAAGAAACGCGCGAGAAACGCTTCCACTAACCGAGGTGAGCGATGAACTCCTGCGCAGAGTCCACGTACTTCAGCAGCTTCTTCAGGAAGCGGAAGGCGAAGCGTTTCTCCATCGAGGACGAGTCCTGCTCCATGTCCTTCAGACCTCTGAAACACAGCAACATCCATAACTTTAAACCATATCAATGTCCACATCAGCGGACGATATCATCCGTTCATTCTAATCACACACTCGTCTGCTGCTTTGAATTCAGCTCGTTATAGCAGGATGGATTCTGATTGGCTGTCAAAGTTTGTATCGTTCATCAGCTGGAGAAACACATTCTGAAAGTGATTGTGTGTAGAGCTGGAGTGTGGTCTCTTTAAACTCACACACACACACACACACACACACACACACACACACCTGCTGATGGTGTATCCGTTGATCTGCAGGAAGCGGAAGAGGTCTTGTGCTCGCTCGCGATCTTTGGTCTTCTCTTTGGCCGTGAGCGTATCGTAAGGCACCAGCAGTGGATGAGCTCCTCCTGAGGCTGAGAAAACATACAACACATCACACACACACACACACACACAACCCTCACAACACACTCAGACTGGAGAAACACACCTCTAGTCCCCAGATCACATTTCTTCTTCTTGGCCCAGATGTTGTGATAGTTCTCAGCCACGACCTCAACCATCGCCTGGAGCACAGAAGACAATAAAACACCCGGAATTGCCACAGAAAGTCCAGAACACGCACTCGACACTCCTACAAACCTACAAACACAGAACTGCGCAACAACACACTTTCACATGCTAATATTATATTTTGTTACCAACATTAATAAAACTGTTGAATGTTAATTTGGTAACTGATGTTAACCTTATTCATTTCAACATTTATTGACTAGCATTAATAAAGATGGCTCAAATGTATTGCTTTGATTTACTGATTTATTATCAGGTAATACATGTTGTATTTTTTTTCCCATATCAGCTTATTCAACTGAGAAGAACAAGTCTGAGCAAGTTTCTTTAAGTGCTCTTGTAAGAAAACTTTTACCAGCTCTGCTGTACATCACCTGCAGCTCTCTGGACAGAAGGACGCTGCTCATGTCCAGCGGGTTTGGATTGAAGCCGTTCCCCTGAAAACACACACACACTGCGTGACGCCTGTGAACGTCTTCTGTGTTTATAGACTGATGATATTTGAGGCCCCTGGGCTGTTCTTGATAAAGCGCTGCATTTATTGAGTCAGCACACACTGTAAGTGCTCGTGTATAAAGTAAGTGTGAGCACCTGCGAGGCCTGAGAGACGCGCCGCAGCTTCTCCATCTCTCTCAGACTCTCTCCTTCTCTGGTGCGATCGATGCTCCAGCCCATCGCTAACATGCTCTTCAGAGACTCACGCACCGTCCAGCGGTACGCCTCCTTCTCCTGCAGACATGAACACTCAAACATCTTTGTTCATTCAATCAGGTTCTTATTTTCAATAACAGCCTGCCAGAAGAAATAATATCTCCTGAGAAACATGCAAATCCGTTTTTAATTAATTAGTGCTTACCAATTCTATTAATGGCACCCAGAATGTAATTTTGTTTTTGTTTACTTATATAAGTATTAAGAAAAATATGTTGTTTATATATTAAATATTACTGCTATCAAACTGTGTAATATTTTGTTTGCATATTATGTGTGTGTATACATAAACACACAAATACAGTATATATTCATACATGTATTCACACATGCATATTTATATTCATATAATGTATATTATAAATACATATAAACAACCAATTTTTCTGAAATATATACATGCAAAATCCAATTTATTGTTTACATAACCTGTGTGTATTGTGTTTACTTATTAAGTATATATAAATAAATATATACATATAATTCATTTAATATATATTTAAGAAATATAATTAGAAGATCTAGTTGTATACGTATTAAAATGAGGTTTCATCTAGTTTTGAAGATATTCAGGTGATTTCCCGTCTTGTATGCTATGATGTCAAATTCAAAAGAGTATAACTCTGCATTAGTAATTTATATGAAGATATGAAGATACACATCCCATGATCCAGGAGATTCAGAGAGGAAACGCATGTTTTGTACCTTTTCCGTCAGAGATTTGTAGGATCTCAGCATCGGGTGAGTTTTGGCTTTCTCATCGATGTTTTCTCCGTGTTTCCAGCCCAGAAGCACCTGAACACAGACGAGGAACATCTCACTCCCGTTACACATTCACTCAGCTGACGTAACGTTTTTGCGCTCATAACATGTGCGTGTGGACTGTCCACTAAATATATTGACATGTATTTACATGTTTTTTATATAATTTACATTAGAATTATATTTAATATACTGTATAAACATAGCATTTTGTATTAAATATATACACATGCATAATAAACATACACACAGTACACACACAAACGTGTTTTGGATGTGATTAATCGTTTGACAGCACCGGTTAATGAATCCAGCAGCTGATGTGGGTTGACTTCTCTCACCTTCTCAGCAGCCCATTTCTCGTGGGAATGTTCTGCGTATTTGTTAGCGATGTACTCCAGCTTCTCCGGGAGGCAGATACTGCGAGAGGAAAACCAGAACCACACTCAGTTCATCTCAGACTGACACACGTGTTTCAGTCCATACATCAGACTAGGGCTGCTTCTGACACACACATAGAAAACATCCAGAGCTATCAATATAAATCTCAATATGATATTGATAACAATTTCTGATGTACTTTGCTGTGTATATGGGTCTGGGGTCGAAGTTTCCCTGTGTATCCACAGACACCTGCTTCTCCAGCGTGGTGCTGAGGGTGGAGTCGATGTAGTCCGGCGGTAGAGCTCCGGCGATGGCGCTCAGGCACGGCATGGCCATCTTAAACAGATCCTGCTCGTACTTCTGCATTCACCATCATTCAGAGATCAGAAGATCAGTGCTCGCTAAGGTTGGTTAATGTTTGTGAAACAAGTCTCTTCTGCTTATCAGTGCTGCGTTCATTTCATCAAAAACACAGTAGAAATAGTGACATATTTTTGCGATCTAAAATAGCCATTTTCTATGTGAATATCTAATAAAATATACTTTATTTTTGTGATCAAAGCTGCATTTTCAGCATCATTACTCCAGTCACATGATCTTCAGAAATCGGTCTAATATACTGATTTACTGCTCAATAAACTAGTTATTTCTAGTCTAAAATATTTCATCAGCTACAAATTCAGTAATATATATATATATATATTTTTTGCCAACAAGTCAAATTTTTTATAATGAATAAACATTGTTTTAGTTATTTCTTAATCTGAAA
This sequence comes from Enteromius paludinosus, assembly GCA_032361165.1. Classification (NCBI taxonomy): domain Eukaryota; kingdom Metazoa; phylum Chordata; class Actinopteri; order Cypriniformes; family Cyprinidae; genus Enteromius; species Enteromius paludinosus. Next base: position 273,370 of record JAUMHQ010000058.1, read on the forward strand.
TATTCAAGCTTACTTAAAATTATTTTTTAGAAAAAAAAAAAAAAAAGTTTCAAGGCTGCATTTATTTGATCAAAAACGTTAACATAAAATAACTGTTAAATGTGATATATTGTTGAAATGTAAGTTACTGCTGATCTCTTCACCTTCTGAGAGAGAGAGTCAAAGATTCCCCAGAAGATCTTCTTGGTGAGCAGCAGCTCCTCCTCAGACGCCTGACCATAACTGCCCCATCCAGACGGCAGACAGTAATACTTCCAGTTCTGCTCGTAATGATTCGTCAACAGCTGCCAAACACACCATCACGAGACATTCAGTGAGAGTTCTCATAAAAACACTTGATATGTGTGTCATCAACTAACGAGATTCACAGATATATTCAGCATGTAAATACTAATTAAATATGAATTACACAGCATGTTTTCATAACGAGCTACGACACAAACTACATTAACGAGTCATTAATGGAGACTAGATGATGAACACAATAACTAAATCAATAATGACATGATGAATATGGGAGAGGCTCAAATAGAAGGGGCGGAGTCAAACTACAGAACAATGAAAGGAAAACTCTTCTTCTGTGAGAATATAGAAACACAAACCTTCAGAGGCATCTTACAGTATTCAGACAACAACGGCACGTCAAACACCAGCCGGCGCAGCAGATGCTGGAGCATGGAGGGCCTGAGGTACCTGAACGTAACACAGAACGAGTTCATAGCCATACCGATAACTACAACAATAATCATACAGATAACTAAAGTGATAACTATAACAATAATTACACAGATAACAATAGTGATGACTATGATAACACCTATACCAATAACTATACTAATAATTACACAGATGACTCTAGCGTTAACTATAATGATAGATAAACCGATAATTAAACAGATAACTACAACAATAATTATACCGATAACTTAAGAGATAACTATACCAGTAACTGTACTGATAATTACCAGACGCCTATAGCAATAACTATAATGATAGCTATACCGATAACTAAAGAAATAACTATAACAATAATTATACCGATAATTAAACCAATGGCTATAATGATAGCTATAGCAATAACTATACCGATAATTACACAGATGACTAAAGCAATAACTATAATGATAACTATAGTCATCGCTCTAAGTAACTGTATCACTATTGTTATAGTAATAATGATCTTTTACTTTATTCCAATGATATGATTCCTCTGTGTCGTTAATGTTATTAGAAGTATATGATCCTCTTTGTTGTGAAGGGGGGTTTAGTTTATTAAAGAGCAGCTGATCAGAGCTCGTTACTGTATGATAACGAGCAGCCGTTCTCACTTGCAGATGGCCAGCAGACACTCCTCGATGGCGTCTCGCTGGGCTTTGGTGAGCGAGCAGCCCTTGGACAGACGGTAGATGGTGTAGAGCGTGGAGTCGATGAGCGCGGCGTGATGCTCTGTGCCGGAGAAGTGAGGAGCGCAGCGGGTCAGTAGGGGCAACACGGCCGAACCAATGTACCTGTTCATCGCCAGAGCCGTTTCTGTGGTGCGCAAAGCCTCCTGGGAATGAACAGAGCACCAGAGATGACTCGCAATGAATCAAAAGGATTCATCACATCGGAAGTGTTTGAATTGGTTCTGGTGATGTTGAGCAGTAGAGAAACACATTCACGACCAACAGTAAGCACAACATTCACTGTCCAACGTTTGGTTCGTCAAAAGTGTTTGCCCATCTTTAAATGCAACTCGATTTGATATTTTACATCATATTGAAAGCAATTTCAAATGCTTGCCTCTCTGGGGTCTCTGTGATATTTATGCCTTTAGCAGATGCTTTCAACCAAAAAAGCTAATTCGACACAATTCGAGGGTTGATATTCAATCATGCCAGAAACAAGACTACAATCACACACGCACCACTCGCTTATTACAAATAACACTAAATAGAAACACAAGAATGTACAATACAATACAATGTACAATGAAAGTGAAAGTGAAGTGACTTGTCATACGGTGGAACATGCACTTTTACAAGCTGTTTGGACTGAAATGTGTGTTGGGAGAGTGTGTACACAACTACCCTACAATGATAAAGATCTACAGGTAGTTTTCTTTTGATTTAATAAAAATAAGTTGCCCCTTCTGAAATCAAGCCATTCTCAAATGCTTGTGACATCACAGCGACAGAGGCCACACCCTCAATTGTTGATTGACAGCAGTGTGTCACACAGACTGAACTGGTGTCTTGCCTCAGACCCGCCCTGAGTGAGCCGTCATCAGACTGAGACGCAGAGACAAGCAAGACTCCTAAGATATTGAGGTGTTTTGTTGTTGAATGTATTAATGAACATAGCAGTAGTGATTAACCTCCGACATCTGAGTGACTGAAGAAACGGAGGATTAACGTTACGTTTGGTTCTGAAGGGAAACGGACCCTTGAACTACCGAAATGCGTTTATGTTCACGCGAATCATTCATGATCCAGTATAATGTCTTTTAATAAATCTTTCTAATTAGCAAGTTTCACTATGAATAGATCCTCCGAGAGCGCCTCGGAAAAGAGGGGCGGAGTCAGCGGAGCTGGTGAAGATTTAAAGGGGAAGTACACAGAACAGAGTGATTTCTAAAGAGCTATTTCTGACAGGGGAACATGAGCGTTTTTAAAACTACCTTTGAGAAATTTTAAAACAAACTATATTACAAACTATCCATTAAGACCCTAAAGAATCATATTTGCTTGTGGAAAACTGGGTTTGTATGACCCCTTTAACACACTTATTTTCCTGTGTATCCCTGTGAAGCTGCTTTGAAACCATCTGCACATGACTTGACTTTTACTGCCATAAACCCTGAACCAGATTCAGAGCATCGCGGCGCTCATGAAGAACGTTTCCCAGTGTGCACGGCTAATTTAGGAGGATCAGTCTGTGATCCCTTAAACACACAGCATTAGTTTGAGCTCAAACGTGATCTTTGCAGAGCAAATGCTGACTTGTTAACCATCCAATTAAGCCAGACTGTGTGTTGTGTATTTCAGCTGAATCAGCAGCTCTCAATATAACATCGAACCGTTTGGTACATCGCTTATATCTGAAAAAACAACACACTTGGAGCATCTTCCCTTGTAATGACTAGCAATAAAAAGCATTTCTAAACTTCTTGTCCAACAAAAGATAACATTATAACCTGTTTTTACATGTGGCTTTGTCCGTCACAGAATGTTTTTTCCACTGTACAAAAGACTTTTTGTTGTTAATCTGTTGCAAAAAAGACTCGAGGTGTCAAGCCATCAGAAGCAGACACTGAGGTACTGAACCGTGGGCTAGCACATTCAGAGATGAGGTTTGTCAGAAGTCATTTCATTCTTAGTTCTTCATTATTTTACAGACAGAAGCACTGACCGTGTCCAGCGAGGCGGCGGCCCTCAGGTCCGGCAGGAATCCCACCTCTAACAGATGCAGCAGGAAGCTCTGGTCCTCGATGCCGTACACACGCTCCAGGAACAGCACCATCGGGGCCTTGTGGTCCGGACAGAAACTGGCCGACATGTCAGGCTCAGTCACACTGCCGTCTGACCGACAGATCACACACATTATTTTTAATTAGATTTTATTTAAATATGGTCATTTTTAGTTTTTTTCACAAGTATTTGTTTGTTTATATACAGTATATATTCATTTCACTTGTAGTTATTTTAGTACAGTATCAGCAAACTGAGAAATGTTGTCTTGGCAGGTAATAGTAATGTGTCATGTTTTCTTCCCAAATTAAGATAAAAAAAATTAAAATAAAATACGGAAATAACTGCAAGAAAAAGGTCATCATGCTACAGAATATACAGCAGATCTTGCAGAAGGAAGAATTATGACGCTTTTATGAAACGTGAGATTTGGGAGTGTGTTCAACACCTTTATTGACGACGGGCATCTTGAGAGGGATGCTGATGATGCCGACCAGATCCTCTGTAGGAACCAGAGAGCGCAGGATGGCACGAATCCTCAGAGCCTCACCTTTACCTTTATTGATCAGCTGAGAGAAGAGATCAAGCAGTCAGAGAATCAGACAATCAGCATTCATGTAGGGCTGGGTGATTTCTCTCAGGTTTTTAATTTGAATGTAATTTGGTGTTTTGAACAGCCCGTTTTATGTCTGAGTCGCTGCAGAAGATGTGAGACGCGTTTCGTTAGCTCAGTGTTTAAGAGAATGTTGAATCATGGTATAGTTATGTTTTTAAGTTGACTACTCAGATCGCCAATGTTTTCCATCAGTAATGTACTCACGTGCATCTCAGGAGCGCAGCGGCCCAGAAGATCGATCAGAGCCGAGTAGAAGGACAGGATGGCGTTTCCCATATGAACCACTTCCTCTTCGTCCTCGCCCTCCGTGGAGCTGCAGCACACACAGATGAAGATCACCACCATCATCAGTGTGAGTGTGTGTGTATAGTGCGAGTGTGTATGTATTACGTGTCTGAAGCTTGAGTCGCTCCAGTGCTGGGCAGGTCGAGGCTAGGGTTCTCCGAGATCTTGATGGCCTCCTTCATGGCCGCCAGCAGGCCGTTTCCTCCTTCTCCTCTCAGAGCGGGACCGAAACACTCGGGTCGACGGATCAGGAGCTTCACCACCACACTGGAGTTCTCCTCCACGCTCTCACCTGAGACCACCATCAGATATTGTGCAGAAAAATAAGTATATCACTCCGTCTCATGGAGCTCTGCTGCCGTACCATGGCTGTGATATCTGAAAGAAGTCCCCAGGACACTGGCTAAGATCACTGCGCCTGCTGCAGCCACGGTACGAGTATAGTTCCTGGTCATTTCAGCCTAGAAAATTACAACCTTTCATTTTCCGTTGGTCTTAGTACACTACAGAAGAGTCAAGTTTTAAACAGGAAAAATATCAAAAACTCTTTAGTCATTTGTGAGCGAGATGCTAACGAAAATATGGCTATTTTCAGAAAAGTGGTGTGTTCCTTTGAGATTTAATGCACTTCTCTGCATTTTCTTCCTGCAATCTCAAAATCTGCAAAATGGGAAAAATGGAAACACCGCTCAGTGTGAATAAATGAGTTTCTCTGCTGTTTGTCCTTCCTGTCCGTGATCAGTTCTCATGCTAGTCACTCAATAAACTTCAAGTGAATCCTATGTGTGTGTGTGTGTGTGTGTGTGTACCGTTGACAAACACAGCGAAGCGCAGGAAGGACAGGTAGCGCTCGCCCTCGATAGGGTTCCAGCCGATGTCTGGATATCCCTTCATGAGGAGCATCGGACAGCTCTGCAGCCCGCAGCCGGCCAGATACGTCACGACCTAAGCAAACATTTACTGTATAATTGATTTACAGTTGAGGTCAAACGTTTACACCCCCCCTTCAGAATCTGCTAAATGTTTTACCAAAATAAGACGGATCAGAAAATGCATGTTATTGTCTATTTAGTACTGACATAATAACATTTAGGCAAAATAAACGTACACATCTTCCTTCTGTACAAAAGTTTTCACACACAGTTTATACATGCATACATCATTCATACACATGACATCGGCTCTCTTTACGTCAGAGCAGACAAACCAAGAGTGATCACAACATTGATTAAAAAGTACACACAGGAATTGAAATATTTGATTCCTGATCTGAAGTGTTTGATTCTGGAGTTGGAATGGGTTTTCCCAACTCTACTGATGCATGAGTACATCCTCCGTTGAGCAGATGACAAAGGAAAGCTGTCTAACGCTCTAAACACTCACCTTGTCCAGGTCAGGCTCCTCCAGAGCCAGCGCCAGACCGTTGTTGTCCATCACCGATGAAGCTGCCACATCTAGAGGAGTGGATCCTCTCATGGACGGAGACGCTAAGAACACACACACACATACACACATTACAACAAATACATGACTATACATGACAAACTAATCGTTCATTACATCATAAACATGGTAAATTAAAATTAATAATAAAAATAAAAATAAAAACATATGAATTAATGAATTAAATCATAAAAATTACCAAATTAAAACAAATAAATCAAAACAATACAAATAAAACAATTAAACCATACAAATGTGAAAAATAAATGTAAAAAAAACCCACTTTTTTATACATAAAAAATATCAAATTTAAATAAATAATTTTCAATAAAATAAATATCCAAAATAAATCACTCGCTAAATTAATTAAGTAAAAATAAATAAAAAAGGTTGTTTTACAACAAAAAAAATGTAATTCAAATAAACAACTGTAAAAAATAATTTTGCAATAAATAATTAAAAATGTGAAAATAAAGTATGTAATTAAATTATAAAACTGGCAAACTCTCTCTCACGCACACACACACACACACACAATCTCTCTCTCTCACACACACAGTCTCTCTCTCTCACACACACACACACACACACACACACACACACACACACACACACACACACACACTCTCTCTCTCTCACACACACACACACACACACACACACACACAC
>JAUMHQ010000058.1:279931-295379 GCA_032361165.1 Enteromius paludinosus
TAGGGTCAGTGTAGGACAATACCACATACAGTCTGTACAGTAGAAACACCATTACACCTATGGAGAGTCCCCATAAAACACAAAAACCAACTTGTGTGTGTGTGTGTGTTTTCACATTTTTGCTGTCACAGCATAGGACACATTGCATTTATTTATCAACTCCCCATCAATATCAGCATACTGGATACTAGATATGATCTGTGATATATTATTGGTCAATGGCTAATACAATTCATAGTCATACTATATGTTTGTATTAGCATGAACTGCGTTTCTCAAACAATATGCTAAATAGTTAATATGTAATGCAACAATTTTGTAAATATAAAATACTATAGCAGAAGCTTGAATGAACATACAGGTGAAGTGTTAATAAGCTTTTGCTATCCTAACAAACTGTATGCTCGATTATCAAAAATGCATTTAATTTTTTTTTTTTTTTTGCATTTAGCATTTGTATTTTTTGCAATGTTAAACATGTTTAATTAGTTTTCGGGAGAGTTTGGGGAAGGGTTTCCTGAGCAGGAGGCTCTAATGTCTTCAGAGCAAGCGTCTCTGTTACTCTTGTGATGCTGTGATCATGTTTTGTGAGGGCAACTCTTCACCTTTTCTAAACTTGCAGTCCATGTTTTGTTGGTTTGCGAGGCACCAGTATAGCATCCCATCTCTGTGATGTTTGTGTGGTAATCTCAGTCCCTGTGCGGTCCGTCTCTCTTCGGGGCCCGGGGTCGTTCTGCTCTCTGTGTGGCTCTCTGACGCTTTAGAGCGCAGCTTTGTCAAGTCTTCCACAATCTGCCTCCGCAGCTGAGCCCGCCGAACGCTCTCGCACTGCCCCGATTGCCCAAACGCCTGGAACGCCGCTGCACATTGTTCCCCGTCCAGCAGGGGCCCGAGGGGCCGATGGGAGACACTTGGTATCCGGGCGTAATCTTTTTTTTATTGGCTGGCCGTTTGAGCGCGGTCTCAGGCGGGTCCAGGGAAAGAATAGAGCTGGAAGAATCGGAGGCTTACAGAAGCGCTCGTAATCCGGAGGCGTCCCGGGCCAAACCTCCACCACTTCCTGCGGCTCTCCACCAAAAGATCTGCCGAGGGCCCGTCCTCTAATGGGCCTCACTGTACTAATCACAAACACGCAAGCCACATCCATCACGTCACACTGCGGCGAAACTCTAAATCTGTTTATTAGATTAGGCTTGGCTTTCAGCTTTGCTTTTTGCCTTTTATTTTTGTCGAGCCCAATATTTGGAATAAAACCGTTTACTGATGGTTGTTGCTCTGAATGACGCTTCTAAATGCGAACTGACCATTTCAAATCCACTTTAGCAGCTTACAGAGACACGTCTGCATCTCTCGAAGGTCAAACACTCCAAAACTTCTAAAAACAAACAACTTCTGAATATTAAATGGTGAGCATCGTGCTTTGATTTGATGGCAACTGTTATTTTAAATCTGTTTTAAAATCCACAAAGTCATTTCAACTCACTATTTTAACTTCACAATAATAAATATAAATTATATTCTTAGTCCATAATATAACATACATTATTGCTTTGGTGTAATTACTGTAATTGCATTGTTATTAATGAAGTTAACAAAGTTTAACATTTTAAAATTAAGTTAAAGTTAAAATTGTAATAAATTTCTGTAAACCAATTTTAAATGCATTCTTAAATCCATCAATCAATTAATCCATCAATTTGCAATTATACCAAAAGTATTAGCAAAAAAACAAACAAAATAAATATATAAAATAAATAAATACACACATATATGGATTAAGAGGTAAGAGGAAACAAAATAAAATATTTATATTACAATTTATATTATATATATATATATATATATATTAGAATAAAATGTACAAATAAAACATACAAAAGCATATATAACAAAAACGTTACAATATCTATTTTGACCTTTGAGAAAATATTTGACCTTTTATGAAATATAAAGCAACCTAACTATGTTTAAACAGTTTTCATTTAAAAATTGTATTGAATTACAATTCATTGCAAAGAAATGGCAAGCAGTATTGAATTAAGAGTGGAATTTTGAAACAGAGACTGAGATATATCTATATCTATCAATCTGATATATATATATATAACACAGTCTTACATCTCTTCTTACATATTAAGCAAAACAAACAATTTTCCCATGTAAGATGTTAATACCGTCAGAGTTATCTATTTGCGCTGTTTCTTTGATCTGTTTGACAGAGTCCGACCTGATTTATGAAGTGTGGAGCGTTCAGCTTCCACCTTAAAGAAGAGCAGCGAGAGAAAAGCAGCAGAAAGTGTCATTAGCTCCGGCGTACAGTGGAGCCCATTTGTGTCCATTTGCATGCGGCGTCTGGTGCAGCTGAGTGTGGAGACGTGGCGCTGTAATGACCGCCTGTCACAACACTCTGAGGGAGGCCTGCACACACCGCACACCCAAATCAACCCCTGTCAGTCGCGCTGGCAACCTGTAATTCCCCGCACGCTTCCTTCCTGCTCCACGCGGCTAAATGGCACTCGCGGCGGACTGGATCTGCAAAGTTGTGTTTAATAACACTGAGGAGCGAGTGATATCTGCGGCGGGGCGCTCTGACGGCGGGCCGGCGGGGTTAAGAGGGATTTTGTCATGACTGCTGGAGCGTGCGCTAATCTATTCACTGAAACTCTCCATCTTTTCAGCTAGCGATCGTCGGGGAAACGGAAAACAATTAAGGCCTCAGGCAAATTGTTTAAATGTTTCCACGCTCGCCATTTTGCCTTTCGCTCTTTGTGGCTCGGCGTTTGCACGCGCTATTATTAGCGTTACCTTACCACGATCAGAGTTTGACTGAAGAGATCTGGAGGATACAGATACATTCAAGATGCTTCATTAATATTCATGTCTTGTTTTCCTGAGGAATGATGTAAACATCTTTCAAACAGGATGCTTTTAAGAAGCAAAATTGCATTAGGACTTAGATCTTGAGTATATCTTGAATAGTATATTTTTTTCTTATACTGCAGGTAAATACAGACCTCATTACTGCTTTGTTCAGGGTAATGCCAGAAGTCTCATTGATTTATACATCATTGTTTCAGCATAAGTAAAATTATAGTATTAATTCATATTTTTATTTTTACACTTTCCTTTTAGTTAAATTTGTAGTAATTTTGTTGAGAGTTTTTGTCATATTAGTTGTTTTATTATAGCTTTTATTATTTTTTACATTACTTATTTGCATTTATTTACATTAATGCATCAAATTAAGTTAAAATAACATGAACAAAATAACTTCATTTTAAGGTGTCCTTTTTACAGTGTAGTTAAAATTATAATTAAAATAAAGTGTTCTATTATATGTATATGTAAAATAAACGATGCATAATTACATGCAAGTTACTCCGAGCCCAACCCCAATCCTATTCTAACCATATATTAAGCAATTAATATTACTTACATGTATAACAAGGACACCTTAAAATCTAAAAAAAGTATATCTAATAGTTTTAATTTTAGTTTTAGTTACCTATAAAAGGTCATGTTCTCAAGAAACCTTTAATATGTATGCATATTTTTAGCTGGAAAACATAACAAAAATCCTGTACCGCAATGCATCTCCTGACGAATACACAGACAAGAGAAGAAAGACTTCTGATAAACTTGATGCATGATGTCAAACAACATTTAACAACAGAAGTGTGCTTTCCATCTCATTTGTCCGATGAGAGCACTTTCCTTTAGCGCAGCCACACACGTGACCAGTCAGATATTTTCGGCTTAGATGAAAAAGTGAAATGATTTTGAAATTTCATGAAACTTTGCGGTCTTAATGGTGTGTCTAATGGAGTGTCATCACCAGAGTTGGGAAGCTTTAAAAACATTTAAAAACAGCACAGTGGTGCTTTGTCACTGCTTGATGGAATAAAGATGGTACATTTCTGTGAAAGTTCAAGCTCGTTTGAAAACTGCTAAAAAAGTAGTACTTAAGTCACTCCCGTATTGGTCATCGCAGTTAGATGACGTGCATTTCTCTCCGACTGACCTCCAGACTACAGTAGAAACAGTGTCCTGCATGCAAAAGCACTTCCCACTGAACATGCACTGGATCTGCTCTGATGAGATCTGTATGCAAATGAGGGAATATTATTTTTACTACATGAATTTGCTGAAGATACTGGGAGGCTCTGCTTTCCTCCACCAATGCAGATGAAACACGTACAGTCCTGAAATCACTTGCATGTGCTTCAAATGACCTATGAGTCAGTTCTTTGCAATAAAACTGGTCAGAATTTGGAGGAAACATTCAGAAAAGAATGTTTGAATTTGCCTTTTTACAGCAAGTCGTTCATTTTATATCCAGCTCTCATTACAAACCAGAAACTGTTACTGTCATGATTCGTGAGACTTAAATTAGCATTAATTTCCCAACTAATACCGCTTTTGTTGATATTATATACCATTATTATGCAGACAGGATGCATTTCTTGGTGTTTGCATATGGAATCTGTATGGCGTCCAGAATCGGCAAATTTCTCCGACTGCGTCCCTATTGAAGACGCTTTCCAATATTCCAACTTAAAAAAGCATCGAGTAAATTCTCTGCAAACGCAGAAACACAGCAGCGCGGCAAAAGCGCCATGTATCATTCCTGATTAATGAATTCATTTGAGCTCAACAGCATGATATCAGCAGGAGCGCACATTGATATTCACCAAAACAACAACAAAAACAGGATTCCTTTGAAATGCCCCCAAAAGACGAAACGCAGAAGTTGGCCGAACCTGAGAGAGAGAAAGAGAAGAAATTAGCAGTTGAAGAGCATTTTCACTCTAATTTGTCATCGATGCATAAATCTTGCTGACAGGCAGCAGCGGCGTAATGGCATCGCGTTGGATGGAAAAGCTGTGTAAACTTGCGCAGTTGCAGAAACTGAAAAACTATATGTTGAACATCACCTTATTTGCATAATTTAGCGAAAGCCAATGAGGCAGCACCGAGAGCGCGTGCGGCGGCCGTAAGTGTTTGGAGGGGGGGCACTAAATGGGTCGCCTATGGGGATTTCTGCGCTCCGTAGGGGTGGGAAATGAGGAATATTTTTCAAACAGCAGGGGGAAAGGTTTTAAAAGCAGAAACACACGCAGAGATAAAGATGTTAATGCCATGGGGCGCGATGCAGGAAAACTCTCGGCGTTGAGAGAAAGAGTGAAAAATATCAACTAGGCTGCGTAATTTCAGCATTAAGAGGTCATAATCATGTTTCACTCGCGATATTAAAACGGAAGCGCGCGTCCTCTCATGAGAGGACTCGAAAGATAAATAAAGAAGGAAAGATCATCAGGTAGGTTTGGCTAATGGACTGCAGGAATGTGTCGCGGGGAGCCGCGTGCGCGCGTTCGTGCGTGCGCGCGTGTGTGTGTATGTGTGTGTGTAAACACCGCGTCACACACACATACCTCGCAAACAAACACACACCTCACGCCGAATGCCAAAGTGTGTGTGTGTTTCTTTTATTGATGTTTGGACTAAGTCTGCCCCGCGCATTTGGGATTTCATGCGCGAGAGCTTTTGTTCATGGAAGGAAGCCTCGCGCTGTGTTGTGTTGGTGCTGTGTCATAAACTCCAGCGATTCGAGAAGAAAGCCAGCCAAGACGCCAAAGAAAGTGGAAGACGTCCTGGACGAGGCCCTTTGTAATCTAACACAACCACGCAAACTCTCTGGAGTCTATACAGTATTTTTACAGCAAAGCAAATTTCATGACCACACAACTGTATTATGTGTAGCATTACCATTTTAAACTGTACAACATTTTATTTGTCATTGGATTGTCAGAAAGATATGATCAATAAATCATGGCATCATATGTTTTTTTTCCATTTCATTAACTCATCTTATGTTTTGTCATAAATCTGATTAAATGACTGATTTGAATTTTTTAATTCGTATTTTTATTATTTTTTTTATTAATTAAGTTATTTGCATATATTGCATCTTAGTGACAAACATCAAGTGACTGAGAGTCCGTCTTCCTCTGCATCCGCCACATTTTGACAATTTTGTTCATTTTGGCAGTTAGGGAGTTCTCAGAAAAAAATGCATGACAAAAATCTGATTACAAATATTTAGATAATGTAACAAAAATATTAGAAGATACGTGTGTCAGGTGTTTTCTTTAGTAGGTCAACAGATCTGTTTTACAGTTTAACGAAACCCATGTTGCAGCTGCTAATAAGTCTGTTTTATTTACTTGCCAAAGCCAGTTTTATTCCCAGTTGGTGCTTGGTGAGTCCTTATACTATAAGAAAAAAAAAAAAAATAAAAAAAAAACACAGGATGAAAGAAAGAAGGAAGCCAAAGAATGGAGGCCAAATAGTTGAAGAGTGGACTGTACTGTGGTGGCATTTGGACAAAGCTGCTCTCTAAGCCTCTTCAGAGGAGCACAAAGATTAGAGCAGAATGCATGAGACAAAGATAGAGAGAACGAGAGAGAGATACTGAGGAAGAATGAGAAGCTGAACGGCCCAGACAACACTTGGCATTCAGACGTCTTTTGAAAGCCAAACACACACATTACACTGAGGAGCAGACGCCCTTCAGTCAGACTCAACACAATGAAGGACGGGAATCAGACACCTTACACCAGTCATGTTTTGGCATCACATGAGCAAATCACTTATTAAACACAAATCACACGAGAATGTAGGTTACAGATGTTTCTAATGAAGGTTTGAGAGAAACGTGTTCATAGGAATCTGTCACAAATCACAAAACGCCCAATGCATTCAGCTCACATTTCACTCCAAAATTAATTAGAATAGACACTAATGTAAAGTGAATTTGAATGCAAGGGATCAACTGCAAACAAAAAAAAAGAAGGTTGGTCAGTTTATTTGTAATGTGGCCTTGTTTCAGCGTTCCGAGAGAAACCTTTTGTGGCCACATGGAGGCACTGCCTATTTTTGATTAATTCATTTGGGTGTATATATATATATATACTTGCTGTGACATTGAGGGGGTGAGAAGGCATTTTGTCAATTCTTAAGTGTCTGACAAGTTGAATAAAGTTTAGCATAGCAGGAACACAAGGACGTCAAAGAAAGAGTCAAAGCGAAACCGAGAGAGAGGGGCGCTGTGAGCGACACTGCTGCTGACCTGCTGACCTGGAAGTCCCCCGGGGGTCACCGTCCCTCAAATGGAGAAAAACGCTGCAGCGAAAGGTTCCTCGGTGACGGGAGGTCATCATGTGAGGAGAGTTTGACTGCCCTCGACACTCCCTCCAGCTGTCAAACACCAGAGCTCACTGCTTTTCTACATCCTGATGATCACTGTCAGAGAGAGAGAGAAACAAGAAGATGAAGACAGACCGTAGTTTTAGAAAACATGTTTATATCATATATATACGTACTGTTTGAAAGTTAAACATTAACTTAAATAGTCTTAAAACTGAAAATTTGATCAAATTCATTCGCCTCGTGCTCACTGGAAAAACATGCCAAATTAGTTGTTTTATTTCATTTCAAAGATACACCTAAACATAGAATTCCCTGCAGTTTCCATCTTTACAGGCAGTAAAACTACAAAAGCTTGTACTCCTTTTCACAAAAATTAAGATTACATGTGCAGATTATTGATTATCAATAAATATGATTTCACATGGTTGCATCATTAATTTTATATAATTGCACGGGCTATGGAAAGGTATTTTGCATAAAAAAAAAACTATTGTATAATTTGTTTTGGGTCAGTAGGGTTTACTTTTAAAAGAAATTCATACTTTTATTAAGGAAGGATGTAAACTGACCAAAAGTGGCATTTATAATTTCACAAAAGATTTCTATTTCAAATAAATTCTGTTCTTCTGAACTCTCTGTTCATTAAAGAACCCTGGAAAATCAAGCATAGCAGGACATATCATAATTCTGGGATAAAAAAAAATCTAAATTATGAGCTAAAAAGCAGAAAATACTAGAAAAAGTCACACTTGTGATGAAAACAATTGACAAATTACTGTCCCCCCCCATCCAATGTTGGCCTTTTATGTCGTAATGTAGATATTTTTCTTACAATTATGACTCCCATCATTAAAAATGTACTGTCATAATTTTTCTCATCTTGGTTTCAAGTGCTCGGCTGACTCCTGTCTGTAATTTGACTAGATTTCACAAAGCCACAGATACATTTGAGCCACAATAACTTGGGGTTTGATTAAACACACAGCCTTTGATGTCTACAGCAAAAGACACGGGCTAATGTTTTCTCTTCCCTCGGTAGAATACTTTTTTTGCCCACGATTCTACGGTTAGTTGCAGTTTATTATTTGCATATTCCTCTGTAAGATCATCGCAGCCTCTCGGTGTCAGTCTGAGAGAAATGACTGGAGCTGTCTGTCGTGTGATAGTTCAAGTGCCTCTCCGACGTTTAATAAGAGAGACTCTTTCCTAAACGCATCCTGAGCGGAACAACAACAGCGGCCGTATCTCTCACAGCAGGTATTGGCGTACCACGGCAACAAATACCTCCGTCTGACGCGCATTCACGATCCCCATCTGCTCTCCCAGGTGCTGTTTAGATTCCAGGCCCCCAGGGGACGAACCACAAACTTTTTATGCTCCTTTGTAACGGAGAAAAACACTCAGTGATCTCTGCCAGTACCACATGTCACATGTAAAATACATCACAATAATGTAGTGGGAGGCCGTATCGCTCTCTCGTTTCTGTTGTCGACTTCAGTGCTGAAATATTAAGCCGTTTCCGCAGAGCGTCTGTGCACGTTTTCCTCTGGGTTTGTTTAAACAAACACCTTGATTTTCATAAAGAGAGCTGAATGATCAGGTCCCTGCTAGTCGGCAATAAATCAATGTACCTGTTTTGTGCTTTTCGGCTGGAAGATGAATTGCCCGTTTGATAAAAGATGACTACTCAAACACTGTGACAATTACCTGCCTTATTCTCATTATGAAGCGGACAGCAGACACCTCACACAGTCACGCATGACAGCGCAGAAACGCCCGTTACACATTAATCATGAGACGCTGGCGACCCAGCCGCCCCACACCCTCCTAGAGCTGCCTGCGTGTAATTCTGTTATTATCCTTTCTGATTCGCTGTTGTAAAATCAAACATGTTTTCATAAAGGTTTACAGAAAGCACATTTGAGGCAAAGCGCCAAGGAATTTACACATAAAAAAGGCTACTGTTTAAAAGTATGAGGTCAGTCAGGCTGCATGTATTTGATACAAATGTGAAATATTATTACAACCTAATAACTGTGTAAAATGCCATTTACTGCTGAGATCAAAGCGGAATTTTCATCAGTCCTCATCTAGTGATCCTTTAAAATTCATTTTCATATTCTGATCTGCTGCTCATGAAACATTTCCGATTATTATCGATTCCTTAATGAAGTTACAGAATATATCTAAAATATTCTAAATGTCATTGAACAATTTAACTGGTCCTTCTTGAAGTATTGTAGAAATAAAAACCTTACTGCCCCAAACTTTTAAATATGTAGAGAACTAATAATAAATAGAATAAACTTATATTCCATTCAAAGTGATATATACAGTAAGAATGATTTGAGTTTTTGTTTATGAATGAGGCCCATTGTTTAGAAATATGATGAATTTCTGCATCAGCACCAGATTTATCAACAAACAGAACTGCATTACTGTTTTCAAACAGGTTTCCGGTTTGCATAACACTCTGTAACTCGTCTGCCATTGGTTAATCAAACAGATAGCCCCGCCCCTACACTCAAATCATTGGATGAGTCAGAAGCTGACATGTTTGGGTGTTCAAACAAACTCATTTTTCTCTCTTCCGATGATTAATAATAATAAAAAAAACATAAAAAAATCATTATTACTAATAAATAAGAATTAAATAACTAAATAAATAATTATAACATCAATTACTGTATGTTTGTAGAATATGGACTCCTCAACATGCATTCCACACAACTGTATTATTCTTTTTTTTTACACGTTCACACACATTTCTCAGTAGCGTCTAAACTCAAAATGACTTTGAGCGACAAAATGGCATGAGCATTATTACATTTATTTTTTATCAAGTTTAAAGTGCATCTTTTTCCTCATTTTCCGTAACTATCACGAGAGACAGTAAGAGACAGAGAGGAGGAGATGGGCAGATGGATGTATGGATGGCGCAGATGTAATCACACGTGATTGAGATCAGCGCTTTGGAGTTAAGAGAGTCCGAGAGTGATCTGCTCATTCCATTTCTGATCTGCGCTATACAGACATAAGGAAAAATCATATTTGGCTCCCAAGCAACGTAATAAGCAGCACTTAAGATGGACGACATATTTATTTATTATCTTGAATGTGTCCATGGCAGACGGAGTCAATCTCCCAGGCTTCCGTCTGATAAACTACACAGGAATCACCACAGGCACCAAAGCCTTTTCACTTTACAAGAGCTGCTTTTTATGATCTGCTTCATCTTAAATGGATAAATGGAGAAAAAGATGGACAAAAAAAAAAAAGCTAGAGAAATAATAACAATCATTGTTTCCAGTCTGATAGAGGCTTTCCAGTAAAAGCAACTGAAAAAAGAGAAGAGGAACTGTGGCCTGAGAAACAGCGAGGCTTTGAATCACCTTATTTCTATGATTTTTTTTTTGAAGTAATGTTGTGTTTTAGTGGCAATGTGATGCATGTTGGGTTTTCATAGTATAAAAGTGTGATGGTGAGATGCTACGATGTTGTTTAATGGTATAATGATATGTGAGCCTGGCACACAAACACAGTCACAAATAGCACAGGTATATTGTAGGAAAAAAAGGGGTCATTGATTTTTCTTTTATGCCAAAAATATTTGGGATAATAAGTAAAGATCATGTTCCATGAAGCTATTTTTTTTCCTACTGTAAATATATCACAGATTAATTTTTGATTGGTAACATGAATAACTAGAACTTTATTTGGACAACTTTAAATAATATTTAGATTATCACATTTGTATCCTGGCCAAATATTGTCATTATGATTGTATTGTGATAATGTACTGGTGATGTGATGATGTCATGGAGCTGTGGTCTATGGTTGTGCTGAACAGTAATGGTGATTTTGTAATTGTGATGGAATGTGATGGTGTTAAGTGGCCATACTATTGTGATAGTGAGGATTACATGGGCATGTGATGTTATTGCAATAGTGAATTGGTGATGGATTGTGTGGTGATAAAGTCAGATTGTAATAGTGGTGGTATGGTGATGTCATGTGATAATGTTATGTGGTGATAATGCTGGGAACTTGTGATTGTGATTGGTTGTTATGTTGTTACTGTGACAGTGTATCAGCGATATGGTGATGATGAAGTCAGTGCCCTGTGGTGATGTGATTATTGACTGATAACATGTTATCATAACAATGTTATTGTGATAGTGTACTGGTTTGGTTTTTTGAGTAATGAAGCCATGGTGTTATGATTGTGCTATGGTAGTGATGGTATTGTAATTTGGTGGTTGTGATGTGTTTCTGTTATTGTGATGTTGTCATGATGGATGTGATGTTTAATAAAGGTGAGATCACGTTATAGTGATATGACTATAGGGTGATATTATCATGCTATTGTGCATCTTGTGCTGGTGTTGTGATAGTGATGGTATGGTGATGTGATATGATTGCGATAATGTCTTGTTGTTATGATAATGATGTGATGGTGCTGTGATTTTGGCAGTGTATTGTGTTTGTGATGTAATTCTGTAATTGTCATGTGTCATAATAGAATGCAGTGGTCCCAAGTGGTAACAATTTTGGGATCTTGTGATGGTCATAAGCACACAGTGATGTTAACATAATTTTGTGATAGTTTAATACTGATGTAATCATGTGCAGAGTTTTAGGAAGGATTGTGTTGTAGATGTGGATGTGATGGTGATGTGATGGTGTGTTGGTTATGTAAATGAGTAATGAAGTCATAGTGTAGTGGTTTATGATTGATAGTGATGGTGTCATGATGTCACTAATGATGCTGGGATCCTGTGATAGTGACAGAATTATGTATAGTAATGTTATGCAATAAGTATGATATTGATTGTGGTATTGTGATGGTTGTGTAGATGCGATGGTCTGATGATGATGTTACATTCTGTTAAAGTGACAGAGAGGATAACAAAAATGAAGTGTCATGTCAAGACAATGTGATTGCAGTAGTTGCAATTCTTGGGAGATTCTGTGACTGTAAAGATGCTCATGAAACACAGAGTAAATGCGGCCCCTCAGGACCCCTACAGATGGATTCCTACATATTTAACACTAAGAACCTCTGTTCCTCATCTCTCTCCACAATATAGCACTCTCAGAGCCTCTTCCTTACATATTTAGTGATCAAGGACAAACAGACAATAGAAATATACATAATAAACAATGGAAGTATTTGATTTAGTGGTGGAGAGAAAACACACACAGAGTGAAGCCATCATAAGGATGTGACTTATGTGAGGTTGGATGAGTTTGGATTTGCTTGCATGACAACAGAAGAACAGCAGCCGTTGCTGCGAGGAAGAAACCTGTGACACACACACACACACACACACACACACACACACACACACAATGCAGATGGTTCACTTGTGTCTCGGTTACTGTGGCCTTTCAAATGCATTATCTGTTGTCTTTAGCAAAATACCATCAGAGAGGAAAAGCAGTAATTAAGTGTGTTCTCGTTCTCACTCAGCGCATTCAGAGCTTATTTTGACAGATTTAATTGTTTTAGATTGTTAAAATAATACTTGCGCCTCTTTGCTTTGATGGGGGAAGTACTTTGTGTGAATGAAAGCAGAGTCACACTCACTCTGGTTCATTTAGAGAACGCCACTGTTGTGTTTTTGAGCAGACGAAGTCCTGTGGGGAGACAATTCATTTAACTGGTGCGAATAAAAGCACAGCGGGAAGACATTCATCCACATTCATGCAGCAGAACATGTAAGAACAAGGATTTATGGAGAAAAACACTGACATATCTCAGCAATGACATGCTAAAATCTACTCAGATGGTATTTAGAAGTTTCTATTAATGGGCATTTAGCTGTCATGCTGGATCAGATGAGTAAAATCCCATGTCCAGGTTACATTATAAATTAACAATGCACTTTAAAATCCAGTGTGTGTGTGAGTGCATACACACCATCGAGTGCCATTTACTGTAATGCATCATTGATGTTTGAGTTTCAATTATTACTGCAATAAAGTAGCTTTTAATTGTATTACCAAAAAAATAATAAAAATGCAAGGATTGTCAATTAAAAGCAGCAACAATCTCTATAATGGAGGCATACAATGCATACGTCATTTTCAAAAAATAAACAAAAATAAAACAAATAAAAATTATAACAGTCCTAGGTCATATGTATGTAAGATATATAACCCTATAACCCTAACCCTAACATGCATTTGTAAGTTTTATTTCAAAATATGACCAGGACATGTTATTGGTATGGTTTTAATATATTTTCTTGTAGAGACAGGGCTTGGGTTATTTATTCTGATTTGTTTCCCCTTTTCTTTCCATTTTTTAAACAATAGTAGTTTATGGTGTGTCCTTATTGAGACAGCTCAGTAAATGTGTGTGTTCAGGCCCCTGTATTGATTTTGGTATGACAGTAGATGGTGCTGTGGTTTCCTGTCCACTTCAACCACAAAAGCACCTTTTTAAACGTTTCTTCATTGGTATATGTATATACATTAATCATTATTATTATTAAATATATAAGTGTTCTGTATTCTTGTAATCTGAAGCTTCAGAAGAAAGGTGTTTACCTTCCACTCACATGAATTGTAAATTTTCATTATTCATCTTCAAAGTGCAAACAACTTTACTGTTTTTGCTTCACACACAGTGTACGTAGACATATGAATATTATTGTGTAATTTTATGCACACCTTGTTGCAAATCCATAACCGTAATAAGACACAGAAAACTGTCTCATCTCTGCGTTTAATGCAGCGTTTGGGAAAGGCCGCCCACTCAAGCGTTTTTCTGAGAGATTGATAAATGGTGGAATCTGAACGTGGTGTTGGAGGGGAATGCAGATATTAAAAATTTGGTCAAGAATCTAATTAGCCGGCAGTAATTAAACAGTCTAGCTGAGGGTCATTAATCTCTCGCGTGGACCTTTGATGTTTTGCATACTGTCCCACCATCATTAATAAAATTCATAATGCGTTCCTTTGTGTTGTTTTATCATCGTTGTTTTTTTGTAAGCGCACAGAGCAAGTGTCAACACATCACACGAGTTCGCCGCAGCTCATTTACTCTCTGCCCAATAACTAGCCCACACTGCAACCTCTGCACGAACCGCCGCGCTGCACGTGTGTGTGTGTGTGTGTGTGTGTGTGTGTGTGCGGACAAGGCCTGTCAGCAAATGCAAGGGGAGAAAACACAATGTTGTGTGGCCATTGTGTCCCAGTAATTACATTTCTTACAATCAGTCTATCGCAAATCAGTCATGCTGTAAATATTAGAGAGATGTGTGTGTGTGAGTGCACAGACAGCAAAGTAATTTCTAGCATCATCATCCTCATGTCTTGATCTGAATAACACCACTGATACCTCTACTTCACACTTTTTAATGGCCACTCTACGATTACCGCGGTACGTGTGTGTGTGTGTGTGAGAGTGTGAGTGAAGGCTGCATTAATTTACTGTTATCTTAATGAGCTGTGCTGTAATGCACATGTACATGCACCGGTGTAAGTGCTCAGCTGAAGAGATACTGTACCGTACTGTCTCTGAGCTTAATGGTTTAATATATCGTCTCCTGTATTAAGGGCTAATTGTCATGTTTAACAATACACATTAAAATCACTGCTGGCTCCTGATGGCTACTGACAACACATCAATGCAAAACTGTGTGAGAGTGTTTCTATCAGCGCTGAGGTGCACAAAATACTCAAATATATGAAGGTTACATAAGGTCGAGTCTGCAGTCTTGATTCTGCATGGACTATTAAAATATTTAGCATTTTATTTGAGACCCGTAAATGTTTTCAATAGTTGCAAAACATTCTTTTCCAGCTCGCAAAATGATTATGGTGTCTCAGCAGTGTTGTTTTTGTGCCATAAATAATACAGGGATGTTCAGGAAGCCCCTCTGAATGAATTCAGACTCGTGCGATAAGTTGTCGGTCCATTCTATGTGTACTGTGCGCTTAAATTAGTTTTTTATTTAATGCCAATTTTCTTATAGGTAACAGTTTCCTTTGAAAATACCACCTCAGAGCCAAAGCATCAGGGCTGAACATCCAGAATAGTGCCTTAGTTTATATTCAGACTCTAAAAGACTTTTACATAAATTGAGCAGACCCCTAAATCCTGAATCTACAATCATATAATTGTTGGTGCAAGTGCTAATGCATCCTAATATCCAGAGCCGGACAGTAACGGAGTACATTTACTTGAGTACAGTACTTAAGTAAAATTTTGAGGGATCTGTACTTTACT
>JAUMHQ010000058.1:304584-327998 GCA_032361165.1 Enteromius paludinosus
TCTTTTATTTATTCATATTTAATATTGCAATTATTTAAATACAATTATCACAAAACACTAGTGGTGCTCAGAATAATACTGGTTTACAAAAACTGTGAGTAAGTAGAAAATGAAATAGCATGGATATATACAGTGCAGTACTGTGACTGTGTCACTGGTATTTTCACCAACAAAAAACGGCTTTAAGTGGGTTATTTCTATCTTTTGCGGTAGCGTGTCAGCTGGAAATATCAGTTTACATTTCTAAACATTATTTTTGTCACAGAGCAAACTGAGACACTGTAGCAACGTCTTCATGATGAAGAAAAGAACCTACCTGGGAAGCTCCAGTACTGTTCAAAGTTTTAGACACTCGTGTAAAAATGCTGTAAAATGAGGATGCTTTCGAAACAGCTTCTGCTCGGAGGTACACTTGCAAAGAGTTTTACAGGGAGGTTTTTTCTTTGTCTTGTTCTACTGGATTGAGTCTGTCTCAGTTTGTTCTGTTTCTTCATGTGATTTTAGACTGATGATGATCAGATCAGATCTCTGTGTGGAGCTCTGGCTGTCTGGCTCAGACAATAATCTCAGTTTTGAAATATAATGCAGTCTGCTGTCATTTATGATCAATTCAGTGCATCCTAAATTAATAAATTAATCTGTGACAATTTTCTTTTATTTTTTCTTTTATTTATTCATATTTAATATTGCAATTATTTAAATACAATTATCACAAAACACTAGTGGTGCTCAGAATAATCAGCCCGGCCTCACGGCACTTCATACATTTCTGACAAGGCGGCGAATTCGTACAATTTGAATTTTGTGTGTCGTAAGACTGCACTGGAATAATGCTTGTCCATACAAACTATGAGTTTCTTTTTTTTTTTTTTTTTTAGCATTTTTGTTTTCAATTAAATTAATTTTACCATTAAATAACTGGTTTAGTAATGGCTTTATATATGTTATCATGGTATAATTGTGTTATTATATATTAAATTCTGTGTCATTGGTTTGCCTAAAGAACACAAGATATTTAAGATGTTTACCTGCGATTCAGAGCAAGTATATATCTGTCTGTTCTGTACATTGTAAATAAGCACACTTTTATTATCTGAAATGCAAAAATGATGTCAGAGCGGTGTATGAACAGTGTACACAAAAGTAAATTCCTTCTGTGCTTCATGATTGAGGTCCAATGAGCGTATGGTTGCTTTAGTGAGGTATAATGAATTATCTCATCTTCTAGGAAGTGTGGTTTAAAGATGTTTACAAATGCACTAATGCTAATGAAAGAAATGCAAATATTTTTTCTGTATATGTGTTTTGAAAAGTCTTCTTTTTTTGGCTGCTTACAGTCCTTCTGTTCCAGTAGTAATGCTGATCTGATTTCATTTTAAGGCTCTACATTCACTAATAAATGCTAATTTAATTCACTCATTATACATACACTGAATTAAAGAGCCCGAACTCTCTCTAACACTCTCTCCCATACGCAAATCTCAATATTAGAAATATTATGAGCAGTTCTGGAGTGAAAACCAACCCAGTCCTGCTGCGTTTAACCAGAAAACAGTCAAATCAAAGAGAAATGCTCCAGGAACATGAAGCTTCATGAAGAGGCTGTGAAATATAAATGACAGCTGGCCCTGTTACTGATTAGTGACAAATATAATATCTGAACCATGAAAGAATAAACAGAAGAGGGCGAGCTGAAGTTATTGTAATAAAAATTTCCCTTATAAAACTAAAATTATGGACTTTAAAAAGGACAGAAATGTTTGGGAAACCAAGTTCCTGATCGATATCATCCATTAAAGCTTCATCTTCAATTTGCTCTGTATCTCTGAAGCAGAGTTCTGGTGTGTCTCTGAAGAGAGAGTGATGTGAGGGATGTGTGAGCGTGGCAGATGTGTCCAGATGTGCGGTGTGATGGAGTCAGCGGGCTCTCTGATAAATTCTGAGCGTCAGCTCCTGTTTAACCTGCGGTTCCTCCTGAGCACACGGAGCCATTAGAGCCCATTAGAGCACATATGTTCAGCTCTGATCCACAGGAGCGTCTCATACGAATACATATGAGAAACACTTCACCTTTACTCAGAAAACAGCTCTAAAAACAGTAACATCAAATCTATATGGCCTGCATGGTGGAGCCCGGGGCTAGTTGTCACAAGGGCTATATATCAGTTGTGTTTCCTGTTGAAATTTGACCTTATGCTCTCAGACTTGAAATATAAAATAGTCTTTACATTTGACATAATTCTGTTACAAATTGTATAAGTAATTGAATTAAAATTAGATAGCAATTTTTACATTTCAGTTTAATTGCAGTAGTCATAGGCCCTTTTTTGTCATTGCTTTTTTAATGATTTTATAATAATTTTCATGTTTAAGAATATATATATATATATTCTTATGAATTACTAGAAGTACTCCTTTATTCATCAGAACAGCTCATCAAACTATTAAAATGAAATAGCATGGATATATGTATATATATAGGCTACATATACTAATTGTTTATATATCCAGAGAAATATATAATATAAAAAAAAAATTTTTTTTTTCTTTTTTTTTTACACTCTTATTTACAACCACTTTTACTCTTACCCCAATTGTTTATGTTTTAAATAATTCCACTTGATTACATTTTTAATTAATTTAATGTTTAATATATATATTATAATCACAATTATTTAAATGCAATTATATAATAATTACAATACATAACAATGACTGATTAATTTTATTGCAAATGCTGATGCAATAAAATGTGTTTTTTTTTTTTATTATTTTCTGACTGTTCGCAGTCTTGAAGTATTGATTGGCGGATTGTGACAACTACCCCAGGGTGTGACAACATGCCCCTCTGTTGATTTTTGGAATTTTGGGAATAAATCTCAATAGCTGAACTAAAGATGTGTGCATGCAAAAGCATTTTACATTTAAAAATTTATATGTTTGGAGGAAAAAAAAGTGAAAACTGTGACTCCTGTACAATCAGCACAAAAACTTCCCAGCAGCATGCTTCATAAACCCTCCGGAAGACCTTCAGAACAGGCCTCCAAATATTCCCAGACACATAAATAAATATATAAAGTTAAGCCTCAGAAACGATTGTGTAGCGCGTGTATTAATAAAAGATTTATACTCGCAGCGTCGGGCGAGCAGCAGAGATGGGGCGAGATGTTGCGATCCGAGGTGGAAGTGTGCGAGAAAGCATCGGCGTGATGTGATTGGACGGGATTTGTGTCCATCAGGCTGTCCGCAGGAAACGCGAGCGCGTCTCGAGGCTTGACAAAGCCTGTGCGTTTCTCCCTCTGACAGGGTCAAACGGAGCCGGCGGAAAATCTCACTGTCAGCTACTCCGATATTAAATATTAGAATTCGCATTGTTATAAGGACTCCTACTAAGAAAGCATAAGCCTCTTGACTTATGAATTTTAAAAGTGTTTAAATCACTGAGAAGATTCTTCCGCCGGTGACCGTAATCTTTAATAGGTCTGTGAGACAGGTAGAGCGATAAGTGTACCGAATTAGAGCAATTGTTAAGGAAAAGAAAAGAAGCTAAAGTGTCTCTCTCTTTCTAGCTTATCGTCGGCTGCAAACCGGCGTCCGGCTCTCGGGGAGAGCTGAGCCACTGCTGCCAGCTACACTAAAGCGTAGATTACTTTACCAGTTTGGCTCCACTGCCAATTGGATTAAACTGCAGTGCCCTGGGCCTCACGCTGCCATGTTTGACAGCAAACACGCGTCCGGCTCGCCGACGGATGAGATGGACTTATTCAAAGTCAAGCTTCTGCTTTTATCGCCGCCATTTATAGCATTAGGAGAGACCTGTCAGGCTTTTATCGGGCCCCGCACTCCGATTGTTTGCTGGAGAGATTGACCATAACCAACAGGATCAGCTGCGTCCGCGAGGTGAAACGCCGGGATTTGTTTTGAACAATGTGGAGATGGAGAGCCAAGGCGTTTGATTTCACTTCTGGTTTTGGAGCCACGAGACTCCGTTCTGGAGTTCAGGAATGCCAACGAATTCCAGAGCTTTCCAAACATGAAACCGATTTGGTGCGTCACAAGCAATCGCTCATGGCTCTTGTGTTGCAGATATTGGGGATTTTCAATATCACTGAGATATATTTCTGGACAAATTCTGAAACTATTGGTTGTTGTTAAGAATAAGATTGTTTCTTAGGTGTATTTACAATTTTGTTTTGATGGTTTAAAAACTGATAATGATCTTGTTAGTATTAATATTTGTGTTCAGGTTATCTTGACACATAGAATTTTAAGGATGTGCAATTGTTGATGTATTTCTAAATAAAATTTCCATTAACAAGACAAAGATTCTCTGACTTTTCTGCATGAACGGGTTTGCAAAAGTTCATTTCTGACTCACTTATTCTTGTACATTGTTTATTTGCCATTTGCAAATGGATCGATATGTTTTCATCTCTATCCAAAAACGTTGAAACATTTTTAGTTTGGGGTCGGTAAAATGTTTTTAAAAGAAAATAATACTTTTATTAATTTAGGATGCACTGAATTGATCATAAATGACAGCAGACAACATTATATTTCAAATAAATGTTGTTCTTTTGGACCTTGTGAACTCTGAAGAGCGAAAAGTATCACGTTTTCCACAAAAGTATATTTGTTAGCACAACTAGAATTTTAAACATTGATAATAATCAGAAATATTTCGTGATCAGCAAATGGGCGTATTAGACTGATTTCTGAACGATCATGTGACACTAAAGACTGGAGGAATTATGCTGAAATTTCATGCACTGTAAAAACAAATGTGTAATATTTACAGGTGTGGTTGCCGGAACTTTTACGGTTTCAAGTAAAATTTACACTTAAACACTGTAATTTCATTAACTGATACAATGTTAATATATCAACCTAATGCAGTACTGAAATCTGTTTTGTATCTTTGTAATGCACCACATGCAGGCTGTGATGAGAAAACTCACTTGATGAACATAGGTAGAGCTCAGCGTCATTCACACAAACACTAAACACCATCATGATGAGACTCAAACTGAAATATGCAATAAACATTCATTTAACAACATTAGATGTAACATAAAACCCTAATAAACATAACTGATATAAAAAACAACAACTAAGAAACATAGCTATTTCAAAGAAAAAACATGTAATTTAAGCAAAACGTGTCGGTGTCAATATCAGTTTATCTTGAAAATTTTACAGTTACCATTTATTTACCGTACCATTTTCACAGTTCTTTACTGTTAAAATCACAGTCTTTTTTCCTTTAGAGTTTATTCTTTTACAATAAATTACACTTCAGAACGTGGTCTCATATGATTTTTTTTTTAATTTAACTATTTTCACTGTATTTTTGATCAAATAAATGCATTCCCAGTAAGCAGAAGAGGCTACTTTCAAAAACCCAAAATCTAAGCGACTTCAAACTTTTGCAACTAAGATCCTGAAGTCAGATTTTGGCCTTCTGTGATGTTCAGCGTGTGTATTTGCAGTACTCCTGACAGTCGCTTGGTATGTGTGTGTGTGTGCATGCGTTGGTTTAGTGTTTGGAGTGGATTAGCACTCAGTCGATCAGTGTGGAGTTGTGTCGTTGTGTCGTCAGGCATTACTCTGGGACAGAAGGTGGAGGAAATGTTAAATTAATGAGCCCGTGCCAACTCGCTGCAAATGAAACGTGTAAATACATTGATCTTTTTCTCTCTTCTTTTCTTTCTTCCTTTTTTTCTTTCCCTCCCTCCCTACTTCAACCTAATGGCATCTCCGTGTTTTTTTTCAGATCGCAGCGGAAGAAAAACCTGTTCTGAGTTCTCCGTCACAGCGTCTGCGTAAACAGCGCTCGCTCTTATCAGCCGGGCGTCTCTCCCCAGGCTACGGCAGATTTTTCATTTAGCTAAAAGCGCGGTGAGAGGTCTATGAGAATGATAATCCTGGCATGGGCCGCAGCTGGTATTTTCCTGCCGCAGATGATTAGTGGAATGTTTTCCATTCGACCTGGAGAAATTCTCTCAGTGGGAAGTTAACATCCGCTTAACTGTCTTTAGAGCTGCGGTTTCATCAGTCGCCATCTGACGCTACTAAACACACGTGTGTGTGTGTGTGTGTGTGTGTGAGAGAGAGAGACGGATAGAGAGGGAGGAGGAGCAGCTAAAGGATGAAGACCTTCTCTCCATGTTTAATTATAGGGGGAGGACAGTATAAGCATGAGTATTACAGTAGCCTATGCTATATATCACAATTCAACAAAAATACACTAAATAACCATGTTTTTTTGCACAAATGCATTGCAAAACAAAGGTGCATCATCTTATTTGATCATGATCTCTGGAATGAGATTATTCATGTCAAGTCAAGTTACCTTTATTTATACAGCACTTTTACACAGACCGGATCAAAGCAATTTCACTGTAAAACAAATGACTGTGATTTTAACAGTAAAAAAAACAAACTGAAAATGCTACAGTAAAACCCTGTTAAATGGTTAATGGTAATTTACAGGGAAAACCATAAACTGACATTGACAGAATTCCCTGCATTGCATTTCAAATTTAGTTACAATTATTATTATTTTTTTTTTATTATCTTTCTAATAAGTATTTTAATTTTTTTCTTATGGTTTTTTTTTCAGTTATGTTTATTAGGGTTGTATGTTGCGTGTAATATTGTTAAATGAATGTTTATTTGAGTTTAATGAGTCTCACCATGATGGTGTTTAGTGTTTGTGTGAATGACACTGAGCTCCTTCCTGTTTCAGAACTTGTGATTGGCTTTGGTTCATCATGTGACTTTCTCCTCATCACCTACATTAGTGCTTATCAGTGTGTTACAAAGATACAAAACAGATTTCAGTACTTGTTTAGTACTAACATTATATCAGTTAATGAAATTACAGCATTTAACTGGAAAGGTAACATAAAACCGTAAAACATAAAATGCTGTTACCGTATTTATTATGGTGGAATGCTGTTTTCTTACTGTAAATCTTATGGATTTTTTTTTTTTTACAGTGTATTAAACAGGAGAACAGTGTCAATAATGAATTTATATATAATTATATATTTATCCATTTAAATATAATTTATATAAAATTTATTAAATGCCAAATCAGTGCCAAAACAACTTAAAAAAACTCTAAAAATCTGAATAGATAAGACACATACACATACTATAAAGCTGTGCTAAGTGAGATGTCTAAAGATTGCTGACTGCCAACATATTGTCTAGTTGGTTCATGAAAGAGTTGTGATAAAAGGTCAAACATATTTGGAAATTATTTTACATTACATTAACATTTATTGTATTCATTCCACCGACACTTTTATCCAAAGTGAGATAAGCCGTACCGCCAGCATAAATCCCTCTCCTAAACCTGAAAACACTTGACTTCAATACTATTAACTCTAAAAACACTAATAATCTTATTAGAAGAGGCCCATGAAAAATTCATACTTGTGGCAACATGATATTAAATGTGAAAAGTGAAAAAGTGACGTGTAGCAAGTACAGTGTCCCATACTAAGAGTCTGTGCCCTGTTCTGCACCTAACCGATTTTTTAATTGGATGTTTTTTAAAGCCTTTTGAATTACAGGGACAGTGGCAGCATCTTCATAAATGACCTTCAAATTGTAATACCTCTGTTATACCCATGTCATTACACACATTTGTGTGCCCATAAACCACAAATACCAACAACACACATGCACCGTGAACACACAGCCCGAGCAGCGGAGCAGTGGGGGATCCGTTCTTGCTTAACGTTCCTCCTCAATCGTGTTATTGAAGGTCATTCACTCCCCAGACCTTCAATCCCAAAGACTTAAACCCTTGACCACTGGGTTATAAGTCTAACTCTCTAACTATTAGGCCATGGCTACCCCTCATTGCTTCTTGCACGTTTCAAGGTACTTTCAAATTGAAATTTCTGGTGAGTTTGAGTTCAGTTTTCATGCATGTGTGATGTTCAGTAAAGAAATGTCTGATGAAAGGTGAAAATGGTGTAGAGCATGTGTTACCATGTGATGGTAGCCGTACCCATACTGACTGTGTGATGCAAACATCAAAATCTATTGGTTTACAAATCATGCACTATGAAAAAAAATAAAAATAAAAATCTCATAACATAATATACTATTGAACAAGGAACTGCATGAAATTAATTCTTTATTGATCAATAACATGCTCATTTAATCACAATTTGTGTGCAAGGGCCTTAAAGTTGTTGTTGTTGTTGTTTACTTGCTCTAGTATTTCCTTTCCTTTCATTGTAAAAATAACTGTTTCGAAATAAACAAAATAAACAAAAATGCTATTTAATTTTCTTACTATTTATATACTACTATTTTTTTCTAAATAAATTGTTTTATACCATTTTTTTTTTCAGTGTAGAAATGCTGTAGTAAAATCTCTAAAGGCTGTACCTTTACACATTATACACAGTCATACAGCCCCGCTCTCTCTCTCTCTCTCTCTCTCGCTCTCTCTCTCTGTGGTGTGCAGGTGTGGGATTCCTTCAGTTGGAATTAAGAGCTGAGTCTGACAGCAGGTTTATCTGTCGTGTTCGACAGGTTTAAACATTCATTAAGGGTTTGGCTTAATTCTCCAGAGAAGGTGTAAATTCTCTGGAGCAGGTGTAACGTGTGAATTTAGCATCCCAGCGGATCTGCCGGCGATTATTTCAGCTCGGCTTTGCCTGATGGAAATTGAATAAAATGCTGTTTCCTCCACCTTCCTATTCACAAATACACCGCAGACGCATTCAGGTGCTCAGACTGCAACTTCAGCGATTTCAAAGCTCATGTGTCAGATTATTAGGATCCACGTCACGCACATTCAACTCGATATGCTTCAAAATGTATTCATTAAGAAATATGAAAGCTTTGCAAGAACAACACATGCTGTATGCAGTTTTTATTGCATGGTTCAAAATAATCAATGTTTCTTTTATGCCAAAAATCATTAGGGTATTAAGTAAAGATCATGTTCCATGAAGATGTTTTGTAAATATCCTACTGTAAATATATCAAAACTTAATTTTTGATTGGTAATATACATTGCTAAGAACTTCAATTGGACAAATTTAATTTAATTAGTTTTTAATTTAATGGTGATTTTCTCAATATTTTCATTTTTTGCACCCTCAGATTCCAGGTTTTCTAATAGTTGTATTTCAACTATATATTTTCCTATGACCTTCTTTCTTCTGTGTAACACAAAAGGAGATGATTTTCTAGAATAAAAGCACCAAAAATGACAAAACCATTTGTTTTTTGGATGGTCACTAGAAAAGGATGGTTAACATGAAATAAAACACAATCGTGTGTATTAACCTGAATGTAATAACAGTATTTCGTGAGATGTTTATCTGATAGTCCTAATTACACAGGCTACATTGAGCGCCGCTGGAGCGCACTCGTCCGTCGATAAAGCATCCCAATGAGAAGGAGTCAGAGTCAGTCACTTATGAGTAACTGTGGGGCGTGCGAGCATTCAGCACAACTCTCTCTCTCTCTCTCTCTGTAGCAGCCTGAGGTCAGAGAGCAGAGCACCATATGCACTTGCACAATGAACCCAAACTCACACACCCCCATTTGTCCTGAAGACTCATCTGTGCTCGGCTCTGCGTGTGTGGGACAGACGAGATCAAGCTCACTAGCAATACATCTGCTTCTGTGGAAAAGAACTCAAGAGTAACTTAACTACGGTTGCAGGAGCAACACAGTGACTGTGTAAAAGTAGCAAACATCCCATTTATACTGCGTCATTTTGTATCTGCATTAATTTTCATAAAAGTAACTACTGTAAGTAACACAACGGAGTAATTCAATATAATGCATTACTTTTAAGAGTAACTTTCCCAACACTGATGATGCATTTTGCAAATTTGGTGCAAAATACCTTTTACTCAGAAAATGGTGTAAATTACACAAATTATTTCAGAGAAATGGCAAGAAACACACACTGTATACATACACTGAAAATGTATGTTCTTGTAAAACTTTGAAGAATTAAGTTTAAATGAGAAATAAGTCTCACTGAATGTTTACTGGCTGTAAGCTCAGTCTACATGCTGTCTCAATGATTTCTTCTCTCCAGCTTGTGTTTTTCTGAGTAAAAGCTGATTGGAAATATGGTTTGTTTCTGGTCAGAACATGGTCAGTGCAGGGTAAAATTGTTATTCGGCTCCAGCTTGTTTATCTGCTGGTCTAGACTGTAAGGAGAGCAAAGATAATGACTTATTTGACAGATATGAACCACACAGTTTGGCTCTGAGTTTACTGGCCTTCAGCTCATCTCATTACTACAAACACACAGGTCCGCAAATACTAGGAGTCTTTTTTTTTTTTTTTGCCCCAACTTTTAGTAAACAACAATAATTTGGCAGAATGATGTACATTTTCTTTCTAATTCCCCCAACATTTTTCCACTATTTACTCACAGTGAGGTCGTGCACAGCTGAAGTTTAGTAGAATGTTCTTCTCATGAAAGCATCGTTAAATAAATAAATAAATAAATAAATGAAAACAAGCATACAACGACATAACGGTTGCTCATATAACTCCTGAACAAAATAAAAGGTCTGGTGTTATTTACTTTCATTTGTGAGGAACAGATCCATATATAAATCATTGTTTACTGAAATAATGAAAATACGTTATGAATTAAATGCATCACTTATAATTCCTGCATATATGAGGAATTAGGGAAGCTTATTTCTGGCACGGGATTACACATTTACAAAGTAAATATTACATTTTAATCTCACAATTCTATTAGTTCTCTCATGATTTCAAGAAGAAATTCAGAAACGTGAGATATACTGTAAACTCAAAGCTTAAAATGAAATATAGAATCCTACGTTTATTTCTTGCACATTGTTGTCACAGAAACGCCAGGCTCCACCCTCTCACAGTCACTACGTTCACTATCACCGGAGTCTTAATCACCAACACCTGTTCATCACCTGAAGTCAGTCAGCACGCTCATTTGGAACCACATAAAACCACACACATCACAGCACCCAGTGTCCGAGCTCGTCCTTGAGGAGCGGACATTTGACTCATACTTACCTGTGAACTTACCTGTTCTCTCTCCTTGTGTGCTCCTAGAACTCTGTGTCTCCTCCAGGTCCCGTTGAATCCCTCTTTGTCTCTCCGTCCATCTGTGGTGTGTGGTTGTCATCGTCTTGTGTACTCCATCGTCTTGATACATCTGCAAAAGGATAGAACTTTTATTACCTCTGATAATCTCTCTCTACGACATTCAATGGCTAAGAGTCTCACCTGATCATCTGCTTCTTCATCGGTGTTTCCAAAGACTGTTTAATAAACTATTATTATTATTATTATTATACTTACCATCTGGGGCAGTCCACTTCTTAACAATTGGAAATGCAAATGCAAAAAATAAAAAAACAATTCAAAATGCACCATAAAAGTAAATTAATAATGTGTCTAATGATGTTAAATGATAGTTTAGCTATGTGTGAGGAATGGAATCAAACTGAAAATCATATTGAGAGCTCTTTTGGCAAATATATATATTTTTATTATTATTATTTTTAATAAGTGGCAAATGTAAAATTGGTCATTTTACAAAAGAGCTCTCAATATGATTTTCAGTTAAATTTGATTCCGTTCTTCACTCATTATGAATTTACTTTTATGGTGCATTTTGAAAACTCAAAGCTGTTATATCTACTCACTGTTATTATACTGAACCTTTAGATGACAGAGTTTAAAGGGTTTAAAACAACACACAGTTGAGTAAACGATGACAGAACGTACATCCTTTATTTGAAGGAACTGTGGACTAGACCTGCTGATTCTGATATGAGGAACCTGTAGGGATGTGATTTGTGGGAAAGTGCTGTTAAAGTTGGAGTCTTTCACAGTG
Source organism: Enteromius paludinosus (assembly GCA_032361165.1). NCBI lineage: Eukaryota > Metazoa > Chordata > Actinopteri > Cypriniformes > Cyprinidae > Enteromius > Enteromius paludinosus. Next base: position 316,472 of record JAUMHQ010000058.1, read on the forward strand.
AGATTAGTCAAAGAGACTCTGCGCCTCATCTCTCTCTCGTCTGATCTCTTACAGTTTTTCTCACCTACCAGGCAGCTGGAATTTCTCCCAGGACCTGCCAGATCTTCACATGTTTCCGCTCAACTCTCCAAATCACTCCGGATTATTCCGAGAGCTAATACCTGTACAGGCCCAAATCCTGAAGGATGGGATTTACTGAACACAAGCAGCACTAATAATGTGACACATTAATCACGAGCGCTGTTAACTTTCATCAGCTGGAGAGAGAATATATGTGTGTGTCTTTAAGCTTACAACAGAAACCTGCTGAATGACAATGACAGAGTGAAGGAGAATACACACACACACACACACACACACACACACGCTAAGAGGTGCTTTATACATGCAGAGAAGTGGTGTGATCACTACACACTTACACAGGCTTGAATGTTCAGGGATGATCAGGATTCTTTCTTCTTTATTTCTGCTTCATGTGACGAGTAACTAGAAGGATAGACATCACTAACTGAGCTAGATGTTCAGTATCTCTGCTTCTCAACAGCGTTGCCCAGTACTGATCCATGCTCTTTGTTGCGACTGAAACATTATACAATGTTTTCATACAAATGAGATTGATGCAGTCAGATTGATTCGAATTAATCATTTTCTGTAAATGAACTGATTGAAAACAATAATTAAATTCAATTTCATTGTTGTATTATGTATTCATTTTAATTAACTTTATGTATATTTATTATTGTGTCCTTGTGTTACTTCCACACCAGGCTCCACCCTCACCTCCCCACAGCGATCCCTGTCACCTGAATTCTAATCAGCCAAAACCAACAGTTCACTATCAGCATGACCACATAAAACCACACACACGCATTCAGTCACTCTCCAAGCTCGTTTGCACCTGACATCTCACCTGTTGTCCTCTAGCGAGCTCCTTGATCCTCCGTGTGTCTCCAGGTCCTTGTATCCTCTCCTCGTCCCCATCTGGAAAGTGGTGTGTGGTTGTGGTGGTCTCTGTCATTTCAGTAAACAATGATCTGCCCTCCTCCAGTTCGGTATCCAGCTGCAAGCTGAAAAGACTCTTTAAATTTGATTATATGACTCCTCAGTTATCGTTTGAATTAAGTTACTCACCTTTGTTCTCAGTGGATTCGAACATTCTTGCTTTACTTACCTCGTTGTCCATTCCGCTTCCTTACACTTTGTCATGTATGCACATATCATGCATTTTGTTGTTGCATATTTCTTTTAATTTAATAATAAAAAAATTGTATTGTATTATTAAAAACAATGCTCTAGTACAAAATAAGTAATGCTGCCTTGCAACTAGTGAAAGTAAATAAAATTAAAATGTTAGAAAATGTAATATGTATATATATACTGTTTTGTTTAGTTTTTTTTACTTAAAATAAAAATTGTTCAATGATTTCAGATTCAGTTTAAAAACCCCAAACTATTTTTTTCTATTTTTACTTCATTATAGAAGTTCCTTGTTACATCCACACCAGGCTCCACCGTCACTCCCTCACACAGATCACAATCACCAGAATACTGAGCACCTGCCACTATCACCTGACGCCACTAATCACCTCATCAGCGCTCCCTGTATAACCACACACCACATCACAGTCATTGTCTGAGCTCGTTCCTGAGGAGTGGACTCTTAGAACTCTCTCTGTGGATTCTAATACTTACCAACGAACTTACCTTTGCCTAGATCTCCTCTGTGTCTCCAGGATTCATCCGTTGTGGAGTGTGGTTGTGGTAGTCATCGTCTTCTCCTGAGTGTTTGTCCTGTGCCTCCTTGTCTCCACCTGTGAACAGAAAAGAACTATATCAACGAACTGGTTTATCATCCTTCAATGTGTCTGCAATGTGTTTACTCACCTGATATATCGTCTGTTGTGTTCTCACCTGTGAACTCATTGTCACAATAAACATTGCTGCTTTTACTTACCTTCAGTCTCCAGTCCGCTTCGTAACATTACTGTGTTTCTTTTGTGCTAGTTTTATTAGTTCAGTTTGGTGTGATTATATAATCTTCTGTAACTTCTCATCTTAAAAGAGATTATCATTGTGAAACATGCTGTACTGATTAATATTTCATATCATGTTACAAATATTATATCATATTACAAAAGAACATCACCCATGAAATAATTAGTTACATTATCATAATAGTATTTATTAGTAGCATGTATGTAACTAAGTAGTCGCTCGACTGCATCCCATTATACAGTGAATCTGCTGACTTCAATAGCGATGCTGCATCGCCAGGAAAAGTTTGGGAAAGTGACACTACGTCAATGAGTGTGTGTGTGTGTGTGTGTGTTCAGTTGAGACAATGATGATGAAGATGAGTGTCTGATCTTAAATGAAGAGTTGCATCTTAATCATTGGACATTCTCTCTCTTTCTAGTGTTGGATAGATCAGTGTGCATGTGTGTGTGGTGGCAGGCAGGAGTGTTTGGTAAATGATCAGAACTTTAATTACTGTGACCCGTCATGCACCAGAGACTCAAATGCAGGACACACACACACACACTGGAAGCTATTTACTAGCGCGGTGAATCCAGCTCTTATCTCACGGTGTTTGTGTGAAATATTCCTCAGGTCTCGTGCGTCTCTCTTTAACCTTGCGTAATAAAACCTTTTAAGAATCCAGGGAAAAATGACCTTTTCTAATGACTGTTTTTAATTCATGAATATGGTGAGCTGAGCTGATAAATGTGCTGAAAGTGTGTAATTTAGAGACACATATTTATCTCCCTGAGCTTCTTCAGGAGAAATAAAGAAGAAGAGAATTAAAGGTAATTGATGAATGAAAGAAAAATAGAGGGGCAAAAGCTGAAGCGAAGGAACATCATGAGAATGATCATCAACTAAACGAATGCTTTGATTATAGTTCTTTAAGGTGCTTTGTTTCAGGAATACACCTGAAAAACATATTCAGCATGGATTTTAATGCAAGCCAAAAACGCAAGTATGAAAGGTGCGTTTTTAACCTAATAACATATTGATTCATACATGATTCTTTATTAAATAATAAAGTGCGTAATAAAACACAATCCCAATTCAAGTAAGATGAAACAAATGTGCTGATATTATAATATGTTTTTTTAAAAGCAGTGCATTTTATTGTCAGATTGATGCATCATGGTTGCTTACACTCTTTGAAGATGAATCTATATTATGATTTTGCACAAAGAAGGCATTGCAGTTACTAACAAGGTCCAAAAGTAACTTAAATTCAAGGTAAGCTGACAATTCTGAGTGAACTGAAATCCAGTTATACCTAACACTAAATAGAGAACTATTATTTTTTTATTGAAAATGCACATTATTTGCGTAGACATGCAATGTTCCTTATATATTTTGTTTTGGTTGCTCGCGGCACATGAATAAATCACAAAACAATATTAGTATTCCTAGATAAACTTTAACAGACATTGAGGTTATGTATTTTGTATTCTGTTTCTGAGTTCACAGTTACTAAACGTTCAGAGCTTATGTCATACGTCTATTTTAATTCATACCGATGGCTCGGAAGAAAGAAGCCCGAAGTTCTCAGACAGAGAGAGAGAGAGACACAATGTATAAATGGAGATTAATTCACATTTTTGCTTGCTCAGTACTTACAAAACTAAAGCAATTTATATTCCTTCTCTTAACGATCCCTTTTCTCTGATTGCAGCAGTGTAATCTAATTGTAATTATGATAGCATCAGATTTATGCAGACGCTAACGTGATTGGAGTTACTCATTGCATTAGAAACTAATTTTTGATTAATGATGAAAGGGGCTGTGGAGAAGCAGAAATGTTGGTGTGTGTTTTATCTGTGACTGAAGGCGGCTGATTCCTGCCTGCAGCTCAGAGGGGCAGATATCAGAGACGAGGGGGCGGAGCCACACACACACACACACACACACACACACGGGTGTTCCTATCATTATGAGTTCATTCCATTCGCTCAACGGTTTTTCTGTACGAACTGTATGTTCTATCCTTACCCGAACCCTACCTACCCCTCACACAAACTACAAAACTACTGCAAAAGACTTTTTTAGTCATAAGGATCAAAAAAGAGTTTTGTATAAATAGGCCTTTTTTTATATTAATTTAGAATGTATTTTTTTATTTAAGTATTAGTTATTTTAGGGGATAAGGTTAAACAATGAAACATGGAAATGAAAAAAAAAAAAAAAAAAAGAATAATGTAGAAAAAGGAAAAACGCTTCCTAGCAGCTGATATAAAATTTTATTTTATTTTATTTTATTTTATTTTATTTCATTTGTTTTAGTTAACCTTAATTTCGGTTCATAATACAAAGTTTTGCACCAAATTTTTAGATGAATTCACTGCTATCTCACAATCAATTTGTACATATTTTACAAGGTGGCTAATTACATTTTATATGATTTTTCTAAACCCCAGTGATGGGTCACTTTAGGGCTGGGGTTAGGTGTAGGTCATTCATACAAATTCATACAAACTATGCAACTTATGAAATTTATATAATTTAGCAAAAATAATTGTATACACTCATACGATTTTGCCACCATTTGTTTTTATTCGTCATCATAAAAATTCATCATGCACAGAATCCTTGCACTCTCCAATGTCCAATGTAATCCATCCAGTGCAAAAAAATAAAATAAAATAAAAAAGAGTCATCAAGCAGTGAGGATGATTTTGTCATTCTCTCGCTTCTTAAAAAGAGAAAAAGAAAGGAAATATTGTAGCCTTCCAATCCTGAGATATACAGAAGAATGAGAGGTCCCTCTTTATGAAGGAGCAGTGGGGTTCACGGGTGACTCGAAGTGTGCTTCAGGATGACAGAGGCTCAGTTTGAAGCTTTGCTGGCGATACTAGAGCCACATAATAGAAAGAAGACCACTCATTTCTGTGAACTCTGGATCTTCAGTGTTTTAGACAAAGCAGATAACCTTGACAATGACTATTCTTGATTTTGCCGCTATGTTGTACATTGGCTCTGAATTGTCAAAACACGTCTCAGTATGCTTGCTACGAGTGCAAAAAGTACTTTGTTTTATGATGGATGAAAGATTTGGAGGCAGTGTACACGTGATTGACTTGACGTAAGCAGTATGTATTTTTCAACGTGCAAAGGTTTATCTTGCTCTCTCATGCTATTTGTAACTCTAAGAATGAAGATAACATGGTTTAATTATCATTATTTATTTATTATGTAAATAATGTCACCCAGGACACTAGGAAACAGTCCAATTTTTATTGGAGAATAATGATAAATTCACAATAGGAGCAGTAGTAGTAGTAGTAATAATTCAAAAGTGATCTTGGAAATGAAATAAAACCCTATTGCTCCTAAAAATAAGATCCTTTTCTTATTTGAACTTAATTCAAATTTTTTGCACATGGACTTTCTTTAGTCAAAATTATTCTGTTTTGGTTTGAAATAGCTGTTATATGTCCAGTTGTGTGATGTTTATGCATGTGTGTTTTGTTGTTGTATTAGCCCATGTTTCTGGTATTCTCAGGATTATTCTGGATGAAGGTCTTATCACAGGAACACATGCTCTGCTGTCAGTCTCACCTGACCCATTTCTCCATGACGACTCGTTACCGTGACATTCCATCACTTAATGACATTTACATTTCACCTCAAGCCTTAAATATTAACTCCCTCTGTTATAAGCAGGCTAATAACATTAGTCTCAAGCTATCACGCTGATGGCAGCAGCACTTGGTGCCATTTTAGATCAAGCTGATCTGAGGGTCCAACATCAGTCTAAACCTGAGACATTTAACTCATCTTCCCTTCTGTAGGAGAAAAATGATTTCTCCGACACAGCAATGAGATGGAGAACACAAATCCAGCACAGTTTCCTCAAAACTCTCACATGTTTGACTTCTAAACAATCACTCTATTATAAAAGTCTATTATAAATATCACTTTTATAAGAAAAATGCACAAAGACTGAAATAGGAACACATAAACACTCAACACATAAAGGAAATTCGATTTCTCCTCACATGAGCTTTGTTTAGCTTTATGTTCTGAAAAGCGTTTCTAATTTGTTACTGTTTTTTTTTTTGTTTTTTTTTTTTTTTTAAGAAAAACATTTAGTCAGAGACGATATTAAATGAAATGCGTAATGTCCTGAGTGTCCCAGTTTTCTTACATCCTCACGTCCGTATGGACTCAGACGGGCCCTGGAGTCTGTCTGTATCTCTGGGGGCCAGTGAGTGTGTAACGTTCACCTGCTTTACAGCAGAATCACAGTCACACACACACACACTCACACTGTGCTTCTACTGAGACACACAGTCGAGAGGGAATGTATTTATAGTGCCATGGAGAAAAAAAAAAACACACACACTTACACATATTAATGCATTTCAAAGGGAATTTTCACGTTTTGATCTCCAGGCGAAACTAGTAAACACACCGCAACGTGCATTAACCAATACACGACTGCATGTGGAAGAGAAACTCTAAATATATCAGTGGAAATTTATGCGGAATTACTGAGTTGAACAATCTGTTATTTGGTCTGATTTAGCATGCCTGATGGGCCGCTTCCCACAGTAACCTGATTTCCAGGTCTCCGCAGACTCCTTTAACTGCAGCTTACTGAGAGTTACTGAGCTCACTTCACTCCAGCAGCTCATCCAACCTGACCACAGGCAAACTCACCGCTGGAAATACTGCACAGGGAAGAAAAAAATCTATTACGCTCTTGTGAAGCTGTGCTGAGGTGAAGACCACGAGCAAATCAAATTCTGTGTGTCAGTACCTGAAAGTACAAATTAACAATCCATTGGATTTAAACCAACCATAAACCAACAGAACGAATTAAGAAACGGTACAGAAAAAGACCTTTAAAAGGCCTTGCTTAACTTATTTGAAAACTGAAATTCGATTATATTGTCTTTACTAAATAGTTCTTAATTGAAAAATATAAATATTTAAAAAAATAAGAATAGCTCTTTTTATTTATTTTTTTTAAACCCAAAAATGAATTGTCTTTATGTAAATGTAATTGCATTATTTTAATAATATTTTTGGGTGAAAGTCAGCACTGGTTTTCTTTAAATCGTGGCTATGAAAGACTTAACTTAGCTCATTTGATTTTCTTTACTTATAAAATGCAAAATAAAAAACAGATTTGTTGTTGCTATTTGTTTATTTGTTTTACTGACAAGAAAAGTGCTTGTCATTAAACGCATCATGTCTTAATAGAGTCTTAATTGTCTTCATGCAAAATCTAATTTCTGCTTTCTTCAGATTTGAGGGTGAAATGACCTGGATGTGACGGTTTGAGGGCGTCTTACAGTCGTCTTGTAGGTCGCTTTAGGATATTACTGCATTTTTACAGACCCTCCGACCTACACACACACACACACCTCCATCTGTGCATATATTTCTTAAACACACTCAATTCATCCATGCACAAGAACTCTTGGGCTGCTGGCCCTCTGTGTGTGTGTTTGACACCTGTATGCCCGCTGGCACACAAACACACATACACTGATCTGTGGAGTCGGTGTGTGTGTGTGTTTGTGGTCCGAGGGCATGAACACGCTTTTACACTCTGATGAACAACAGAGGGGAAAATCGCTAAACGAATAAATGAAAAACAAAATGTGAGCATACAAACATCCTTTCCTTAGGATGTGTGTGTAGCTGTAGGCTGATGTCACAGGTGAGAGGTGAAGCTTAAATTACCTACATTAATAAAAGAAACGCAAAACATGTCAAAACATCTGGAGGAATTCCCACTTGTGCCAATTAACCAACCTAAACTGGCAGAACTAGTCTAATGTGATGCTGCGTATGGTTAGTGTGGTTAGTAGTTGGTGTGAATATACATAGTATATACTGTATATACGGCAAGAAAAAAAAGTATCTAGAATTTAAGTAAATCATGTGAAATACTGAAAATATTAATAAAGAACATTGAAGCATATTTGTATTGGCATCCATGCACTGTTGTTCATAAGGTTAGTGCTGTGGTTAGTATGTGATGCAGTAAATTAGGATTGCACATATTGGGAATAATAATAATAAAAAATAATAAATAAATAAAGACTATTCTGATTAAACAACAACAACAACAAAAACATATATAATTTTAATTAATTAATAATAACAATTAGTATTACTTTTACTACTATTATTATCACTATAAATAATTATTCTTATTGTGCATAAAAAAATAAATAAAATCATGATTTCTTAATAAGCACACTTTTCTTCAGCCAAACAGCAGAGCTCTTCTCTCACACTCCACACACAGCCTCTTCTGCGGAACTAAAACAAATCAGCACACGGGATCTGTTTGTGATTTTACTTGAGTTTCTCAGCTCACAGGTCATGTGTGTCGAGCGCAGCCCTGTGGCCCATTCCGGGTGGGGGGCGGGTCCAGGTCTGTTCGAACAATGTGATTGGCCAATCGGCTCGGACCTGTCAAAAATATCCCCTCAGAGAGCCTGGCAGATTTCAAACACGAGGAAAGAGAGAAAAAAAAAAAAAATCAATTTCCCTCCCTCTCACGCGCCAGCGGCCCGTCGCAGTCTCTCGGCCGGCCCAGCGGTCAGAGGCTCCGGCTCCAGAGGTAGAGGGGTGACAAACTCCATCAGGAGCGACCCAGAGTCCCAACCTGCTCCGCCACACCACTGCCGGAATAAACCTATTTATCTCTTTCAGCCAAAGCCCTCCTCCGGACCGCAGGGACCGCTGCCGCCGCAAACTTGTTACGAGACAGAGAGGAAGAGAGCGGGGGGAAAGTGGCAGAATTCAGGGCTGTAAATGATGAATTACTTTTCATCAAGACACAGGAAACACAGAGCGAGCCTCTGACCCGACGCCTCACAGCAGCCAATATCTTCATTCAAGAAGACAAGCATGAAATTACACAGAAAATGGGATTGTCATCAACCGGGCCCTTCAAATCAGAGTATCCAGTCATTACTGCTCATAGTCACATCATAGCTGTATGAGTGTGTGTGTGTGTGTGTTACATGAGCGCTTTCAACTAATACAGCGCTCCTCAAAAGAACTGAGAGAGTTTGACTGTACTAAGATATAGTCTGAGGACAAAACCATCTCAGGAAGTGAGATGAACCTGACTGATTTTTAAAGTTTTCTTATAAGTGTTGGATCAGGAAGAAGCACAAGTCATCAGCTAAAGTGCGTCATCAGTATTGCATGCACAGCATCATTTTTTAACCATGCACAGTCCTGGAGTAACCATTTGACTGGTACTGCTTTAACATAAAGTCAGTTTGACACAGGACTCAGAGAGCACATGTTGAGACCAAGACAAAGACAGGGAGAGATCGCCCGAGTCAAGGCCAATACTAAATCTCATTGGTGAAATATTGTAAACAACAATCTTTGAAAAATAACACTTTGGATATATAATGAAAACAGTAAATGAATACTTTTAAATATGAGCCTAGAACCGACTACAGTAATAGTCACTCAATGAGTGGTCACTGAATCATTTACTCAACTGATTTGTTCGAAGCAGCTGATTGATTCAATAATGAAACACTGCTGTGTGTTATTCAGAAATGCAGGACCATTCTGCAATGGTTTAGTTTAGAACTTTTTTCATTTGTGCTTAAAATATAATTTATTAATATTTACTTCTTGTTTGTTGAATGTTTGTATGAAATCACTATCATGTCTGCAATCATGCTTATATTCATGAAAACAGCTGTCTTGTGGTATTTATAATTATATATGTTACAGTTTAATATAAAAACAAGATCTCATACAAGTACTTTTTTCAATCATAGCTTGAATTTATCTGGCAATATCATGCTAGATGCCATGTGTCTAAACAAGTTGTCCAGGACCTCCAGCAGAAATATAGACCCACAACATCAAAAACACAGCAGTATACTTCCCTGTACACATGGAGTACTTTTCATCCCTGTGTTCACCAAACACATCTCGAGTGATTGCTGCTAACAAACAAGGAAGCCAGTCCCATTTGTAGTTCCAGTCCTGTCTGACAACTGAACATGCTGGAGATTGTTTCTTAAACCCTCCTGAACAGCATGTGCTGATGTAGGGGCCGTTTGACTATTTTTCTCCAGCTATGGTCCTTGAAGAGTGTATTAGGAGGAGAGATGATATATCAGACAGCAAATGAGCGATATCCCTGCATTTCAAAAGACAAGACAAGAAAGAGTGCGGCTGAGACAGAGACAAGACCAAGATCCTTGAAAAATGGTCTCAAGACTGGTTTAAGTGTTTAATTCATTTTCAGTGAGACACACAGGAAGCAAGAAAGAAACTGAAAGAAATCAGTTGTGCAATATTAAAAATAATATTTGTAAATGCCACAACGAGATGTGCATATATACATGCAACAGGAATTTGAGTGTAGGAGCATAAGAGAAATACAATAAAATGACTAAATAAAATATTTTAAATAAATAAATAAACAAAACCAACTTTCACAACCTGTTAGAGTTAACTATTTATGAACAGCTACAGGATATAGTTTGTGGACAGAGGAAGTTTCCTGCTGCTGTCGTCCTGTAGAACAAATACAACTGAGTCATGTGATCAACAGCTAGTATGAATGAATGAATGAATGAATGAATGAATGAATGAATGACACATTTATATAGCGCTTTACTATGTATGGCCATACACCCAAAGCGCTTTACAATCATGTGGGGGGGGGTCTCTCATCAACCACCACCAGTGTGCAGCATCCACTTGGATGATGCGACGGCTGCCACAGGACAACGGCGCCAGTGCGCTCACCACACCAGCTACAGGTGGAGAGGAGAGAGAGATACAGCCAATCAATGGATGGGGATTATTGGGGGCCATGATAGACAAGGGCCAGTGGGAATTTGGCCAGGACACCAGGGTTACACCCCTACTCTTTACGATGAGTGTCATGGGATTTTTAATGACCACAGAGTCAGGACCTCGGTTTAACGTCTCATCCGAAAGACGGTACTCTATTGACAGTATAGTGTCCCCGTCAAAAGCCAGGCCTTGGATTGCCATGACAACCAACTGATAAGGATTTGTTTTACTGCTCGAAAGAATGTGAGCCCAAAGTAACCAGTCCTCACTTTAGCAAAGACAATGGACCTTTTTCAAAAAAGGAAAACTTTCTTTGAGTAAACATAAGGTCATAATGTATACTGTTATTGTCTTTCCTATCATATACTGTACTTATGCAGGTTTTAGATAAACATGTGATCTAAACATCACCTTGCCAGATCCATGTCATGCTTGGAATGAAAGAACTTGTCTTCGGACGATCTAACTGAGAGTGTATGTTATGTGTTGATATCTTTGCAACATTCAGTGTTGTAAGAATCTGCCCTAATTTGTGTGTATCTTCCCCAGTCCTGTGGGCATGCAAATTAACATGCTTGAGAACAAAGAGTCATAAAAAGTTCCCTCCAAGCCATCAAAACTCCGTTGGCTGTTGACCTATGGGAGGTGTCACCTAAACAGATTACTTAAGCCCTCACCTCAGGAATTCTCACTCTCTCCCTATTTT
>JAUMHQ010000058.1:328098-340520 GCA_032361165.1 Enteromius paludinosus
GCATACAAGGCTACTGTAAGTAGTGATGCTGAAAACAAATCAGTTAGAAGGAAGCGAGAAGTAGGGGTCCCAGGAAGCTTTAAGGGTTACAAAATGTGGGATCCATGGACCTCTTCAGCAGCTGGAGTAGATTGGTCATTGATACCAAATATAGGAGTTTCAGCAGCTCTGAGGAAAATAAACGGGTTAGCTTGGCGAGTGTAATTATTGGCAAATAGCACAGAACTAGGGTTTCATTTAATAAACGAGGAATTACATGGGCTGTATACAACAGTTATACAGAATAGACTGGTGTTAGATATACTGACCGCTGAAAAAGGAAGAGTGTGCAAGATGTTAGGGGAAAAGTGTTGTTTTCACATACCTGATAATTACGAGAATATGACTGAAGTGATAACTCACATGAAATAGTGATGGGATTTATGGCTCTTTGAGAGGATCCGGATCTTTGCGATCCATACGTTTCAAAGAGCCGCTCAAAAGAACAGCTCTTTTGGTTCTTTTAAAATATTTCGTCAGTTTAAAGAAGCCAGTTTGGGTGCATCTCAGTTTATCCTGAAATAATCACTGGGACGAATGATGAGGTGAGATTCATTTAACGCTTTTTTAATGCATGTCTTTTTTCGCAGATTTTGTGATTTTTGTCGACACAAAAGTAGACCCTTAACAGTTCTGAATGAGGAATTACTCTTACCTTTAGCCTGTCAGAACAAATGACGCTGTCTGATTTTTTGTTTCCACTGGAAAAAATGCAAGTGGTTGCACTGGTTCGGTTGCCATGTGCTGCAAGAGCCTGCTTTAGAGTCTCCTCACAAAGTGAAGATACCATCATACCATCGTGTTATAACAGCGCAGGTTTAACGTTTAAACAGTGTTATATGCTTGTAATGTTTTCTTTTATTTTAGGCAAGGTGTGATGATTTGAAAAGGTTAAATTGAAAAAAAAAAACGAACATTACTTTTAAAAAAACATTTTTCTACATTAACTTAGTAAAAAAAAACGAAACTAACTTGCCATAACACAAAAATCTGAACTATTTTAATAGCTGAAACAGTATGAGCTGAAATAATCTCTGGGACGAATGATGAGGTGAGACTTGTAGTCAAATAATTAAAACTACAAAACAAAAATCTTATCAAAAAGTGTTTGTATTACTTTTACAAATAGTCGACTATATTTTTAATACAAATGTAAATGGACGTATTACAAATAATGTTTTTTGCTGATCGATGGCCATTCAATATGAGAAAACAATTATTTTGTATACTACATAAAGATGTGGTTTTGTGTTGTGATTACGCAATGACGTCATCATGGATAGTAATATGATACTAAGAACCTATTTATTGTGCATCTGGATGTAACGTTTCAATGTAATATAATACAGCGCCTCAGAGAGTAGAGAGATGACAGGCTTACGCTTGTCAGATACTACGTGATGACATTTTTGATATGCAAATTAGAGCGTGACATCATCTGGCAACATTTATCTACTTTTCGGGCAGGCAGCTACTTTTCATTGGAAATAGTTGGCAACACTGATGCTGTTAGGCAGTAGCACCCCCTATAACTGTTCTGTCTCGCAGAGGAGATCATTTGTGTGCATCTGTGTGAATCACCCATAGGAAAAAAAGAACAAGAGAAACAACGGCTCCCACCCAGCCGCGACTCGGCTCCCATCATTCAACTTTAAGAGTCGTTCAAAAGAATCGGTTCGTTTGCGAACGTCACAACTCTAACATAAAACAGACAATAAGATCTCCTGCACCTAGGCAGGAGTAGGATTGGTTCGGGGACTGGACAGACTGGAGCTTAGGGAGTTGGAAAGAATGGCTAGTGGGAAGAATATTACCTATATTACTTTTTGTTTTATTACTTGTGCTTTTGATACCTTGCTTGATTAACTGTCTTCAGACTATGATTCTTAAGATGTTTTCCAGGAATGTAACCACTTATTATGGAGCTCTTTTTGGTGAATATGTGACTATGCGTGAAGAAGGGAATGAGTTATGACAACCAATAGCAGTTATTCCGAAGGAGTATATGAAATTGATGAGTAATGACGATCATGACAGAAAGGGCAGTGTTCATGTCATGATCTGACCAGCATGTTTGATAAAAGGAGGGAACTGTAAAATTAGTATATAGCCTTTTTATTGTGTGTTTAAGAAATGTTTAATTATCTGCACATGCTGGTTTCTGTAGAGAATGTTTTTGACCTGTTGAGATGTGCATCCTGTCTGCTGTTTATTTACAGAAGTCTGCCAAAAGCGCAGAGCAGAAGCTGTACAAGCAGCTATCTATCTGCAAGATGACCTTCAATGCCCTTAAGGGCATTTATCTTAGGAAAAGGAGGTAGCAATAATTGGGTGCCAATAATTGTTGCCAACATGTATTGGAGAAAAACATTTATTTCATCAAGAGTTTTTCTGCCCATTTTCAATTGTTTTACTTCAATGAGAGGTTAGAATTTTGTGATTTTTTAAAATGAAAGATCAAAAGCATAAACAATGCAGAATTATTTTCACAGCCACCTTTGCTCTGATTTACCAAGGCTGCTGGTTAACTGGGTAAAAAAAGGATGTTATCTCAAACTAAAATTGGTTTAATATATATGTAGGCAGTGTTGTGCTTGTTACTTCCAAACTGTAATATATTATATATTACTTGTTACTGCTATTTAATAGTAATTCCTTACATTAAAATATTACTGATTCAAAATTGTAATGCGTTACATGACTCTTAACTCTTTTGAGTTACTTTCACCAAAATAACTACAGAGAGCGTGCCGTAGACTAAATAGACTAATAGACTAAAGCTTGTCACAGCATCAGAAAAAGTATCATTGAATATGTCCGAGAAAAACAGTAGGAAGATATTTTAAATTATTTAGTGTTTTCTGAGTCCACGTCACAAAGATACATTTCCTGACTCGCCGTCTCCTCTGATGCACCTGAAGTCGTCTGTATGTGATTCGTGTCTTTTTTTTTTTTTTTTTTTTTTGTCGACACAAAAGTAGACCCTTAACAGTTCTGAATGAGGAATTACCCTTACCTTTAGCCTGTCAGAACAAATGACGTTGTCTGCCTTTTTGTTTCCACTGGAAAAAGTGGTTGCACTGGTTCCTCCGTGTGCTGCAAGAGCCTGCTTTAGAGTCTCCTCACAAAGTGAATATATACCATACATATACATACCATCACACATGTGTTATTACAGCGCAGGTTTAACATTTAAACAGTGTTAAATGCTTGAAATGTTTTCTTTTATTTTAGGCAAGGTGTGATGATTTGAAAAGGTTAAATAGAAAAAAAATAAAACCATTACTTTAAAAAAAAAACATAGTAAAAAATCAACTTAGTAAAAAAAACTAAACAAAATATTAATATTTTGCCATTACACAAAAATATGAACTATTTTAATAGCTGAAACAGTATGAGCTGTTTTGGTAGAAGGACCACTGTCCAGCGCAAGCGGGGCGGAGCTATTAGCCTAGGACACAGAGGCTGAAATAATTCCCACTGTTGGGCCAGTAGCCTCACGACACTACTGTAAAACCTGCCCTAAATACGCCTTCACTTGACTGCGTCACGCATAAAAGGTTACCCCAGCGGGAGCTAGATCAATTAAATAAATCGCTCTACACACACTGTATATATTAGAAGCTGTCCTTTAGTATTAATTTACAAACTTGAACGCCACAAACAGAAAATAGATCTGACTTACAGCATTTTTTATGCATTAATGTGGTGTTTTGCTGTTTTTTGAACATTTAAAATTTTGGCTAAGAGTGTGTTGTAACACAAGCATTATTGAAAATGTAACGAGTAAAATATTTCTGAAACTTGATTAGTAATGCCTTACACTACTGCGTTACAGCAAAAAGTAATTTATTTCAGTAATACATTAATGTAACGTGTTACTCCCAACACTGTATGTAGGTCAATATGTTGGATGTTCACTTTACATCAGATCAACATCAAATGTTAACCCTCTAGTTGATGTCATCTTGACATTACATTGACATCAATGATGGTTTATTTAGGATTAAAGTAGATTTGTGGTGAATTATGAATTTGTAGTAAGCTCGATGAAGTTAAAATATAATTATTCTCTATAAAAACGTTAATTAAGAAAAAAAAAAGTTTACTGTATCTGGTCCGATATTCATTCTTCCCTTCGAATTACTACTTTTTAAGGACACCCTCTCCTCATGTGCGGTCGCCGTGATTTTGGCTAGTAAGACTTGATCCTGGATCAACAATAATGTCCAAAAATATAAACTTATCTCAATCCTTACCCTTAACCCTACCCCTACCCAAAATCAAAAATCAGAGGGAAATGATAGCTGATTTATAAAGGTGTAGAAGTACCTAACTTTGATTATAAGCCTAAAACAGATATTTACTAAATTCTGATTGGTTGATTAGAATGTTGTTCCAGAATCAACAAGGATGTTGATCCAGCAACTTGGTGAAATCACGCTCACCCATCAGGCACACACAGTGGAGCAGCAGCGCAGCTGGACTCATTCTACCGTCAGCAACCATCATGTACAGACTGACATTACTTTGAGTCCAGAGAATCCAGATTAATTAGGAGGCCTAATTAATGAGTTAAAATTTAGGTAAGAGTCAAATAATTTGACAGATAATTTCATGTTGTGTCGTTCACATAGACTGTAATCAAGTTTTACAAATAGTTTATACTGTGTTTATGCAGTGCCAAACGCCGTTGGTCGATTCTGATTGGCTGCTGTAGTTCCAGTCAGATTAATCGCCTCTAAATTAATGCGCTGCCTTCACTAAAGCAGAAACAGATTTAATTTGATGCTTATTTCTTTGGATTTTTATAGATTTTTCATTAACATGTTTTTTGTTTCTCTTTGCAGATAATCAAGAAATTTTGTGAGTTGTTGAGAGGGGAAAAAAGTAAAAATTTTATTATTCAGCCATTGCTGCTGCGCCCGGGGAGCAGTTGGGGGAACGGTGCATTGCTCAAGGGTCTCACCTCATTCGTGATATTGAAGGTGGAGAGAGTGCTGGTTATTCACTAACTCCACCCTCAATCCCTGCCGGACCTGGAACTCGAACCCCCGAACCGTGGGGTTACAAGTCCAACTCCCTATCCATTAGGCCACGACTGTAAGCGAACAATACTGGTGAAGTCTCTGTGGCGGTGCTTGGCGTGACAACAGTCCCTTCTCTTTTCCCTTCAGGTGCCGGTGGTGAGTGCTCCAGTGCTCTGTGGTGATGTCCTGGGCGGCTCGTTCGCAGCGTCTCGTCTGCAATGAATAGAGAGATAAGTTAGTCATCAGCCTTGGAGTCGGTGCTCATCCACTTCCTCTTCCTGTGTTCCTTTTATATCCGTCCTGCCGTGAACGATTGGCCCAGGGTGACGAGTTCCAGGTGTCGATCATCTGTTGCCAGGGCGAAGCTGATCCATTCCCGCCACTCCCCCCCCCCGATAAGCGACGTCCTGGTTCTGGAGAGAGAGATGTAAGGGAAAGAGGGAGGTGGGTGGGGAGTGACCCCTAACAGACCTGCGTAAACTGCCCCAAACCGGTGTTGCACGTCAAAGTGGAAGTGCTGGATTGCTAGGAACCATCTGGTCACACGGGCATTCGTGTCCTTCGCCCTCGCCATCCACTTTAAAGGAGCGTGGTCAGTGAACAAGACAAACTTTCGTCCAAGTAAGTAGGACCTTAGCTCCAGGACTGCTCACTTGACGGCAAGGGCCTCCAGATCCAGATCCAGATCTTCTCTGTTGGGGTCAGCTTTTGGGGTCAAAAAGGCACATACCTGGGTCGGATCAGTCCTCTGCCGATGACGAAGCCCAGGTACATTGTCTCGGACATGGCAAGATGGCATTTGCGGGGGTTGGCGGTCAGTCCTGCCCTCCTGAGCTCAGACATTACCCTCCGTAGGCGTTCCAGGTGATCCTTCCATGCCTCGGAGTGGACCACCACGTCGTCGATGTATGCCACCGCATAAGCCTGGTGGGGTCGGAGGACGACATCCATGAGCTGCTGGAATGTGGCGGGCGCACCATGAAGGCCAAGGGGAAGGGTCCGGTATTGCCAGTGTCCGAACACAATGAAAAGAAACCCCAAATAATATATTTCAATGTGCAGCAAAAGATAAATGAGCTTCATCAATTAGTGAAGTGGCTCTAAGAAAAGAGCTAGAGCAGTGAAAATTTCCATTTCCACCATCAGGGAAATAATTAAGAATTTCCAAACAACATAAAATGTTAGGAATGAATGAATGAATGACGCATTTATATAGCGCTTTACTGTGTATTTTCACACACCCAAAGCACTTTACAATCATGGGGGGGGGGTCTCTCCTCAACCACCACCAGTGTGCAGCATCCACCTGGATAATGCAACGGCAGCCACAGGACAACGGCGCCAGTGCGCTCACCACACACCAGCTACAGGTGGAGAGGAGAGAGAGATACAGTCAATCAATGGATGGGGATTATTGGGAGGCCATGATAGACAAGGGCGAGTGGGAATTTGGCCAGGACACCGGGGTTACACCCCTACTGAGTGTCATGGGATTTTTAATGACCACAGAGAGTCAGGACCTCGGTTTAACGTCTCATCCGAAAGACAGTGTGTGTGTGTGTGTGTGTGTGTGTAATTAAAGCATACCAGCTGACATGCAGATGAAGCTAAGCATGTGTGTTTCTGCAGTTGTAAGTGTTTGTGTGTCTGTCCATTACAGCAGATTTGTGTTCTCATCACAAACACTGTTCGCTGCTCGTTGACATTATAGAATCTGATTCCGTACAAGCAGATGCAGCCGAGCTTGTTTACAGAACACAGACACCAAGACACAACATCTAATGAGCAATCAGACGATAATTAGCAAACAAAAGCAAAGCGATCAGGAGTGAGGTGTGTGAATACTAATCAGACAGCAGCAGCGAGAGCGTTCTACAGGCGACACAGATAAACCCGTATCAGACTGTCCAACACCCCAACCTGAACATGATTCATCATCTACTCACCCTCATCACATCACAGAGATCTTTACTGTACAACAACACTTCATCAAGCTCTAATACATACTCCATCAAAGTGTCTTACAAGTTCAGGGGTGCTACCTTTACTTCATAAACATTAAATATTTGGTTTCACTTTATTTTGATAGTCCACTTTAGTAACTTTATAACTGCATGTCAACTAGTTCTCATTAATTCCCAGCTACATGTTTACTAACTCTCAGAGAAGACTGTTAGGTTTAGGGTTAGTAGAATAAGTTAACATACCTGTATAGTTTCTGATAGTCGTCAATATGTAGTGTGTTGTGGACTCAACATCAAAATAAAGTGTTAGAAGTTATTAACCAGACAGTCTACTAATACTCTAATGACTGCTAGTTGGCATGGAGTTGATAATTACTAACTGTTAGTAGAATGTTTTAGTAAAGTGGACTATTGAAGTAAAGTGTTACCAAATATTTTGATTTAAGTTAATATTTCAATGATTTGATGGTAACAGTTTACAATAAGGTGTCATTTGTTAACATTAGTTAATGCATTAACTAACATGAACGAGCAATGATCTGCACATTTATTTATTCATATTTGTTAACGTTAGGTAATAAAAATACAGTCATTCATTGTTAGTTCATGCTGGTTCACAGTGCATTAACTAATGTTACCAAGCACAACTAGTGATTTTAATAACGCATATATGCTGAAATTAGCATTAACTAAGAATTTTATATGCTGCAGAAGTATTGTTTAATCTTAGTAAATGTTAACGAATGAACCTTACTGTAAAGTGTTAGCGAAAGATACAACAAATCTGCATGTTCGTGGTTCTCTTAGTCTGGGGAATAAAAAAAATAAAAACAAGGTTACTGCGACTTTTTACCTCACAATTCAGAATTTTTCTCTTGCAATTGACAGATATGAAGTCAGAATCGCAAGTTATAAAGTCCAATTTTAAGTGGAAAAAAAGACTGATGTGTTGCCAGAGAATTGCCAGTTTATTTCACAATTCTGAGATAAAAAGTCGCAATAAACTTTTTTTTTTTAATTAATTTTGTTTCAAACTACAATTATGAAGACATAAATATATTACTGTGGTCATTAAAATTATTCCTATTTTTTATAAATAGTTGGTAATTATATGCCTACTAATTATTTTGTAACACTCTAGATTGCTAACACTAATATTGTTATCTTAGGTTCTTACAGTATATGTGTCTCATACTTATTTCATCTTTTTTTTTTGATAATTGCAGTAATTGTGACTTTTTTCACATTTATTTATTTTAATTTTTAATTCAATTTAATGATTACATTTTCATCAGCTCAAGATCCCTGATTTGGGAAACCCTGCAATAGTCCATATGACACACCTGAACCCAAATTTACATATTCATTGGACATTAATTGAGCATTTAATGTCTACAAAACATCTCCTCTCAAGACAAGCATGTATTAAAAGCTAAACTGCAGAAACAAGTCATGAACCTGACGCTGACGCCACACCGACGTTCAAAGAGCTCTACATTTAATGTGTCTCCAACAGCTTCAAGAAGCATTTGATTGTGCTGCTTTATATGATCAGATTGAGCAGACAGAAGCTGTCAGCAGAGCTCATCCATCACAGCAAACACACAAAGACACTCGTTCATCTTAATGAAGGGGGCGAGGCCATGCTCCTCCAGACACGCCCACTCAGAACACTGGCCAGATTTCAAACCATCAAACTATATCAACGAGAGTAAAGGGTTCGTTTTCTGAGTTAAAGCTTTTTCAGGTAACTGATTGCAGAAACTGATTGTCTGGCAATTTAGTTCAAAATCTAAAAAAAAAATAATAATACTATTTATGTATTAAGAAAAACAAAGAGTTAAATATGTTCAAATTAAGTCAAAATAGTGTGAAAATCACACATTTAGTAAAGTTAAATCTAAGATTATAAATTTGACTTTAAAAACATAAAAAAAATCAATCAATCTCTTTTACTTTATACACTTGAGCCAGAAATGACAGATTTGAGCGAATGAATCTCATCCACTGCTTCATTCGTATCATGACGAAACATTCACAAGCTTTTTCTCTCATTTCTCCTCCATTTCTCCTCCACTGCAGCGCTGGACAAAGACGCATATTCTGTCCATCAGATGCATCATTTAAACGCCGTCAGGAGACAGAAACACACTGATTGCTCCCTCTTGAATATATAGTTAATGATAATTATGCAAGTGCCCCTGAAATGAGAGGAGTTACCTAATAAAGATGAATGAGCCCCAGGATGCATGTGTGTGTGTGTGTGTGAGTCTCGAACAGACAGACGGGTCAAACTTTAAGCAGAGGTAAGACAGATAAAAAAAAACAAAAAAAAAAACAACAACAACTGTGTAATATTATTTACTACTTTATTTTAACAATTTTTTTTGAGCTAAATAATCAAGATTTGTAATCATTTTCATTTACAACAACATAAATAATCTGCAATCCTGAAAGTGACATTTTCTTTTAACTAATTAGCTGATACACTATAACATTTATTTTGAATAATTGTGCATACAAATTGCAATCGAATATGAATGAAGAATGCAGTTTGAACTGACATTAATCATTTAAATGCATCAACTTCAATGCAATTTTTGATACTGACGTTTAAAGAAATGCTGTCAGACAAAACTAAAAAAAAAACAAAAAAAAAACATATGAAAATCATTGCTATATTCATTGTCAATAAAAGTATGGATATATTGTGAATATTTAATAAATCAATACAGACAGACTCAGACGTCTCTAATCAGGACCGATGATATAAATATTAAACAATCGAATCAATCTGATGAAGCCATTTGAGTTGTTTCTGGTTATTCTTTGTTTTAAGATATTTTCACAATGTTTTTGAAGTGATTGTGCTTCATATTTACTGTAAAAATAAATATTTCACATGTTATGTGCTTTTGCTGTAAATGCTGATTTTCTTCTTATTTCAAGTTTTAAGTAAACACTGTGTTTTTTTGGCCAACAAAAACTCAATTCTGCCAGAGTTTCTTTTGGCAGAAGTGAGCTGAAAGTCCTTCAAATGAAAATAAATGAAGATTTTAACCGTGCTGAGCATGAATTCACCTCATCCAAACCATCTCCAGCATCTCACACGTTCTGTCTCTCTTCATCTTGGCAGCTTCCAGAGGTTTCTGTTTGCTTTCACAACAAATATCCCAGAGACATTCTGTCAGTTCTGTACAAAACCTCCCAGCTCTGCTGCAGTCAGACGGACGGGACGCATCTCAACATCTACACCGAGACCAGGCTTGTTCAGCCCTACGGTCACTAACTAACTAGAGAGCCTCACAGAAATAGTTCAGCTAAAAAATACAAATGTTCAGCAGGATGATCACATGCATCTTTACCGCATCATGAGAACAGATATTAGTCAGGCTACAATACTGACAGAAAATCACTATAAAAGTATTCTAACACTAGTCCATATGAGGCATGCATTACACCACTCTGCATCGTATCCGCTGAATGAAAACCAGCACTGGTTTCGTACTGGTTTATGAAGCTGATTCCAAAAATACTGTCTGTTTTTGCTGATGCACATCACACTTTTGCACAAAATATGGTGCACTTCGTAGCATTTTTGCGTTTGACAAATTTATAAGGTGAAGAAGTCTTATATTCTCCCTTAATCAGCAGAAAAACATCACAAACACTTGATACAAAGATATCGGATGACTCCAGAAGATAGGAAATACAACACTGCTTTGCATCATGAAAAAAATAAAAAATAAAAAATAAATATATATATACTGTGTGTTGCTTAATTTGATGATGCAAAAAAATTTAAATAAAATAAATAAATAAATAAATGAATAAATAAATATGTATGTATATATAATTATAATTATTATTATTATTTATTTTCATTTTTTATCTGATGATTCCTAATTTAATATAAATAAATGTTATATATATATATGTATATATTAGGGCTGTTGTGCAAACCAGATGTTTTACTTTTTTTCCTCAAGATATAAAGCATGTGTTGAACAGACTGAAATGTAAGTTATTATCCTCAGATATGATTCATGCTTGCACATATTCTGCTCATGTTTTTACTATGTTTTGTTTGTTTGTTCTTTTACAAGCTGAAGGAATCTTTGGTAGATTAACTAATGAACCTGGAAGAGTCAAGTAAAGTTAAAGCCAAACCGGCACTGATTACAGTCGTATTGTACAGTCGTGTAAATACTGTAAGTAGCTTTCCTCTGTGATCATTCATTTGACTTGACAATGTATGTATTTATTTGCATTTTTAAGTGAAACCGAGTCACCTCCCGCTAGTGGTTTTACACCGTATTCTCTGGGACATTTTTAATTTTTCAAAATTAATAATAAAAATACTGTACGTGTGATCAGTCTGGAAGCGTTTGGAAATGTTAGGGGCAGAAAAAAATACAATAATAAAAATAAGTTTAAATAGGATAACATTATGTTGGCTTGCCATCCAACATAATTAAAAGAGTCACACACCCTAATTTCTCTCGCTGCTGATCTATGACAGAATACTCAGTGTTTTATTGAACATTACCAGCGTAAAGGTTAATTTGACAAGGGACGATTACTCTTATGATGATCATCTTGAATGCAGCCATCATTATTTCTCATGACTGCAGTGCGCTGATAAATATTTCCCTGTTAAAAGCTTTGCATTGTGCAAACATTAGTAACAACGAAGCCAAAATACACCGTGAGAGTCCAATTCATTATACAGATGTTTATAGACTCCAGAGGAAAATAATTAGAGAAATGATTAGCCCAGATAGCAGACGCACAACTAAATCTACCTCGTCTGAATTTCTAAATGATCACTGGATGCTTACTCTAAAGTGCATTCAAGCTAAAGTATTCTATTTATTTTAATGTTTTAGATAGTTGCTTCTTAATATAATCTCTAAGTAAATACATAATTTGATAAGTGTGTGTGCTTTTGGCATCACTTTACAATACGTTTCCATTTGTTAACTACATTTATCTTGGAATATATAACTGTATTTATTCATCTCAATTGTATATTTTTAGTTAGCTCAGAGACATTAAATAACATCAATAGATTTAAAAAATGCATTAGTAAATGTTGGAATCAATGTTAATAGCAATTAATAAATAGTTTAGAAGCATTTCTCTTTGTTAGTTTATGTTAACTAATGTAGTCAACTAATGTTAAAGGAGTCATACAAAGCCAATTTTCCACTAGCTAATATGATTCTTTAGGTTCTTACTGGAAAGTTTGTAATATGGTTTGTTTTAAAATTTCTCAAAGATAGTGTAATAAACGCTAATTTCCCCGTCATAAACAGCTCTTTAGAAATCACTCTGTTCTGTGTACTTCCCCTTTAAATCTTCACAAGCTCCGCTGACTCCGCCCCTC
>JAUMHQ010000058.1:340620-352186 GCA_032361165.1 Enteromius paludinosus
AGACAGGTGTGTGGCTTTCCTAATCAAGTCCAATCAGTATAATCAAACACAGCTGGACTCAAACGAAGGTGTAGAACAACCCTGGTCCTGGCGATCGACTGTCACTGCAGAACAGTCGATCGCCAGGAGCAGGGTTGGGCATCTCAAGGATGATCAGAAGGAATGGACAGCACCCGAGTGTCACAGTATGTAGGACCATGTGATTTTTCAGTTTTTCTTTTTTAATAAATCTTCAAAAATGTCAACTTGAAAAAAGAACTTACATGATTTTAGCAAATACTGCAATGTAACAAAAGAGTGAACAATTTAAGCGGGTCTGAATACTTTCTGTATCCACTGTATGCAAGTCCTACAATGAAATTTAAAACACATAGACCATCTTGTGAATGATTGGTTTTACATTTCTCCATACTTTTTAATTTGATTTGCAATGCGTCATGGGATTGTAGCTCTTGCACTGGTAGTGAGCGCTCTTCAGCGCCATACAGGACTCGGAAAGGCAGGGATGCATCAAAGAACATTTATTAAAGCAAAACAAAGAAGAGGCTGAACGAGACATACACAACAAGGCACATAACATTAGTGATCGACGATCAAACAAGACATGGGGCGTGAATTTATACAAGACTAATGAAAAACACCTGGACAAAACACGGCTGGAAGTGAATGAACATTGATGAGGAAGGCAGAGCTACAAATGAGGAGCAGACACGAGGGAGCTGACAGGTAAATAAACAGAGCACATGGCACAAAAAAACACAACAAAGATCACAAGGGCACGTAAGACAGGGCGAAAGACACATAAAGTTCATGACTAGCTGAAGTGCCATCCTGAGCTGGTTGTGACAGCTCTTTCCCTCATTAAGGCCACTGAGTTCACAGTTTTGTACTATTTTCACTTTTTTGCTTTATGTCAACGTTTTGATGTTGTGATTCTCCTCTTAGCTGGTTGGTTTGGTTCATGGCTTATAATGCTTTAAGGCTATTTTAAAAATCCCTATGAAAAAAACAAAACAAAAAAAAAAAACAATACAAAAATACTTATCTCAATATGATATCTTTTATAACTGAGCAGCTCACCTGCTTTTATGCACAAGTCATATCTGAAGAGGATTTTGGGATTGAGCAGAAGGCAGGGATCCGGATCGGCTTTATCACTGAGGTTTAGTGTAAAGTTTGATCTTCTCTTTGTCGGAGGTGAGTGTGTTTGTGTCTGCCTTCCTTCAGATGTGATCCGCAGGCACATTTTCATGCAAATACACCAGCCTCCGTTTCCAGCACCTAATAGCTCCTTACAAATGATGTGTCATTACAACGAGCTTTATTTAAACAAATTTAATACGTCTTTAATCAAGGAGGAGAATGTTCTCAAAGGTCACACACCAAATCAAGCGGCGGGTTTGGCTTTCAGACTATTAGCTCAAGGGGGAGGAGAGAATTATTTCATGGACAAGTCATTCTCCTCCAACCTTTATTTACATTTTTATTCACTTATTAAATTTTATTTCATCACACACTGCAGACACACGCACACACACACACACACACACACACACACACACACACACACATTTAGCATAGAGAGGAAAGAGAGCAATTGTGAACCAATTGTCAAGAAAAAAGAGAAAAAAAAAAATCTACACACGGAGCAATGAACCCAAAATCACACAAAATCACACACTAAACACATGTACCTCTGTCTGATGAACACAACATTTTACTCTAAAATGCAATTATGTTATACACACTCGTATGCAATAGACATGCATAAACATTTTACAAAATCTACATTTTTCAAAGTAGACAAGGGTTTATTAAAAAAAAAAAAAAAAAAAAAAACTTAAATAATTTTCTTAAGGTTTTCTTAAGATTTTCCCCCAAAAATTAAATGTTGTTTTGGCAACTAGCTAACTGTAACGAAGCAGACAGACAACTGGAGATGGTGGTAAGTAAACGGTGCTTTTTTTACAGGATGTGTGAAGAATCCAAAACAATGGTGAGTAACTTAAATGCAGACAATAGCTGAGTAAAAAGTAACTGAAAATGACAGAGTCTTTTCTCTTGCATGATATCACCGAAGGAGAGCTGAATGGAGCTGATCACAACCACACCACAACTATTCCATGGAGACTTCGAGGATGCACAAGAGAAGCTGGAGAACACAGGGGATATCAAGGAGCACATACGGAGAGAGCAGGTAAGTATCACACACATAGAAAGTCTGCTCCAGACAACTACGAGCTCGGACCCTGAGTGACTGGCATAGACAGCTTTTGTGTGGTGTGGCTAAGTGATCATTTGGGGTGTGACAGGTGTTGGTGATCAAAAACTCAGGTGACTGGGATTAGAGAGGCTGGAGCACGGCATGGGCGTTACACTAACAAAAGGGTTTTTTTTGTTAAGATTATTTCAGTTTATTTTAATGAAAAATGTTTTAATGGATTTAATTTTGGTTTTAGTTATAATTGAGGTGCACCTGAACAGCGTATATATATATATATTGCAGACTTTATAAACATCCAAATGTACAAAAAAATTACATTACTTTTAAATTCCCTTAACACTCCAGGTATGATTGTATTTGTGTGACATGTCTTGTTTTCTCCTATAAACGTGTGTGTAGATGTATGTGTGTGTGTGTGTGTGTGTATTCTGAAACTGTTCTTTGGTCTTGTAATATAAGTCCATCTGTAATTTAAACATGAACGCTCACACCCATGAATCTTCCATATCTAATGTTCCAGAGACTTTCACATTAATGTCACGGATTTTAAATTAGCACATAACATCTCGTGGAGCCCGTCTGCATGGATTTACTAAAACTGAAGGCACCGTGTCAAAACATCAGCTCATTTTCTGAGAGTCTGAGAAAGACTAAACGCTCTATGATAGAAAAGATGAAATTATAGAGTTAAAATGCAGCGACCCGTTCGGACAAATCTACAACAGTCCTTCGAAATAGAGCATCTGCAAAAAGAGGTTAATGATACAAATGTTACAATTATCCTTTACATAGTGCAGAAAATTAAAGATCAGTTTCTGCACTTCTAAAGGAATATTGAGGATTTATTACAAGTTGAATGACTAATGACTAATTAATTACCACAGAACATTTATTCGACTTCTCTTAATTTTTTCCAGTGCAGTTCATAAAGCTAAACAAAAATCAGTAACACACTTACAAAAAAAGTCTATTGGAAAATGAAATCTAGATTTGAAAGTAGAAATTTTATTAATGCACACAATGTTAACTTTAACATTCAAAATGTTTGTCTCACAGACATTATTAATAAGTGTTTATTACACTAGTCACATTCATGCATCTGACAGATGCATTTCCTGTATCCAAAATTACATTGGGTTTTCACACATTCATGCATTCCCTGGGAATCTAACCCATGACCTGTTGTTGCGAGCACGACGTTTAGGCTGCTTATAACATAATAAAGCGTTTTCATTATTTTCAAACAGTGTGTATTTTAATTTTTATCCATCTTCCATTGTAAAGTAAGTGCATTAATATTTTTACAAACTGAAAAAAGGAAATTAATTTCAGTTGTAAATAATAGAACGGACATATATTGATGCACTGAACCTGTAACATGCACACAAAACTGATTATTGTGCTCTTATGATCATATCACAGACAAGACAGCATGAATACAGAATGATGCAGGACTGATGTGTGTGTGTGTGTGTGTGTGTGTGTGTGTGATGGCTATTGTTATATTTTGTTAACCCTTGCTTTGCTAATGCGTGTTCTTGGGCTGGCATTTACTCAGAATGAATTGCTCGCTTAGACACACACAAGTAAATAAAAGTCAGCAGGGGCTGATAGTATGAAAAATGGATTTTCATTACCGTTTCATTGATTGTGGTAAATAAGGGGCCCGCGGCCCGCACAACGCTAATAATTTAATCTAAGGTGACACCGACCAAAACGCATGTGGACCAAAATCATCCCTGAATATTAAACGAGGGCCTGAAGACAAGCGGCATCAGCGCATTTAAATGCATGCAGATTGCCGTCTAACCTATTTAAAAACAGAAATTAAACACTGTTGTCATAAATCACATTTGCGGCCGCGGATACGCCTGGTTATGCGAGCGTTTACCGGAAACCGGAAAGGTTGAAGTATCCGGTGCATTAAATTGCACGGGGATAATTAACACTTTTCTTCTGGCTATTTATAAGAAATGGAAAATGGAGTCAGTTGTACTGTGACAACAAGGTAATTGTGATGCAAAATAAAAGCTGGTGCGCCAGTCTCAGGAGAGAGCTGCTATATATTCTCCTCTTGTTTCAGTGAGCGCCTGGCCTTCTGATTCCACATGTTCTAATGATATTTTAGCCCTGCGTTTAAGCAGACACCAGCGACTAATAGCATCTGTGACACGCAGAGAAAGACTTCATGTGCGAACTCACCTTGTCGATGGGCTGTGACAAGGAAAGTGTCGAGCACACACCCGCTCTGATAGAATCAAACAGAAACACTTGCCCCGCGGCGGGTCGGAGCCCTGGAGCCCGAGCACTTTAACAGGGTGCGCAGACTGTCACCAATTAGTAGCTGTTAGTGGAGCCGGCGAGGGCGTCCTAATTTGACAGCTCTATCTCAGAGGTGCTGACCTGTGTCACCGCCTCAAGCTCTCGCCCCTGATCCACACGTCTGCTGAGTGTGAACGCAGACTCACCTGCTCAGAGACGAGCGCTCGTCGCCAGCCGCTGCCGTTACACACAGAACCCATACTCACACCAAGACTTCAGACGGAACAGATACAGACATGCTGCTTCATACGAACAAAGAGGATGGATTGAATGACTGAAGGATGGATGGATGGATGGATGGATGGATGCATGGAAGTACAAACCAGAGGATGGATGGATGGATGGATGGATGGATGGATGGATGGATGGATGGATGGATGGATGGATGGATGGATGGATGGATGGATAGAATGAATGAATGAATGGATGGATGGATGGATGGATGGATGGATGATAGATGGAATGACAAACTAAAGGATGGATGGATGGATGGATGGATGGATGGATGGATGGATGGATGGATGATAGAAAGAATGAATGAATGGATGGATGGATGGATGGATGGATGGATAGAAAGAATGAATGAATGAATGGATGGATGGATGGATGGATAGAAAGAATGAATGAATGAATGGATGGATGGATGGATGGATGGATGGATGGAATGACAAACTAAAGGATTGATGGATAGATGGACATACAGAATAATTATCACTATGGTCTGGGGCTGTTTGCATAAAGGGTTAAGACTCTTGCAAGTTATTTTTTTATTTTTTTATTTTTTTTTAAAGAATGGTCATATTAAAAAAAATAAATAAATGAATATCTGTTCATAAAAGGTCACTGTTGAGCTCCTGAACCACTAATGTCAAGCTCCTCAGCACCAAGAAGTGCTGTGTCTGTGAGGAGACTCTCAGCATCATCATCAGAGAACAGAGAAACACATGAATGAGCTGCTGACCTCAACAAATGAAGAACTGTGTACTTGAGCGACACTCTAACGAAGTGTCAAACAGCTACGCTAACGTTCCTCTGCGCTCCGCAGCTTCTACGTGATTGACCTTTCCACAGTTTACCCACGGTTCCTCACGGCTCGTGTTGATTCATTTCAATCACAGAGCTTCTTTAGCATTAGTCTGTCTGTCCGTTTGTCCATCTGCACAAACTGATGTCTGCTCCTGTGTTGTGTCTGATGGGGTTTCAGAAGAGCTTCTGCCATAATCCATACCCTCTAATGAGGAGCAAATCCAGTCACACTCATCAGTGTTAATCCAGCACACACACACACACAGCTCCAGGATCACCTCCTCATGAGTGCTGATGGATTACCACTCAATTCTTGGCAATTCTTGGTTTATTTTTCAAATAAACTTTTCTTCTGTTTTTTTTTGTTTTTTTCTTTTGATTTTTTGACATTCTATTCAATATTCAATATATCACTTGAGTTCCTTTTGAAATAATAATATGATTGTTAGGCTGGATTTGGGAAGCATTGATTATATTATAACATGGATTAACTCCCCTAAAGTCACGATTTAAAGCAAGATGCACTTTTTAAAAAAAAATACCAAAATGCACTTACACTTGCTTTAAAAAACAACAAATCATGACGGTGTGGGACGGTCGTGAAATGAAGAGTTTAACTCCTCTTCCATTGATTCAATCAGTTGCTTATGGAATGCAATGTATCAAACTGAAGAGAATGGAATATATGTAAATTCAGAATTCAGGTTTTTATTTTTTTTGCGATAAGATGAAGTCATAACTATCTTTTGTATTTATTGTTATATTCCATGATGAAGATGAGTTTTTGGGCATGGGATGGTAATGGCACAGGTCATAAGAATATTTTCAGAAACAAACTTCACCGCTATGCAAAAATAATACAAAAAAATTATTCAGGACAATTAGCAAAGACAAACACTTCCTATCTCAGCACACAGGGCCGCCTCTGGCTGTGCTGTAATTACTCCTATTAGCACGTGAAGTTCATATCCACATTTCCCTGATGATGTTCCTCAAATGATCTTCAGTCTAAATAAGACCTCAAGGCCTCCAGCATTCCAGCCGCTAAAAAACAGAGGGCATTTTTTTTTTTTTCAAATCTATTATTCAAGAAGAAAAGCATACTGACTAAAATCAATCTCTGTATAAACACAGTCCTTCCTCATTCAACTGATTTAAAACTGAATGAAGAGAAGATTTGGAAGCGCCACTTTTGAGGTTTTCAACCTGAAACATATTAGCATCGTTTTAAAAGTGATGACGTGAACTCAAAGAGCAATACAAATACTTGTGACTTCCAAAAAGTCATCTGTAGATGTAAGATAAGTTACTTGAACTGATTACATTATCAGCACGTTCATAGATCAGAGATGTGTGTGTGGCGTGTGTCAGAACAGAAAACGTCACGTCTGATGTGTTCATTTGAGCAGAGGTGTGTGTTTGAAGCACGTTACTGCTCCTTCAGGATGTTTTGGGACGTTTACAGGCGAGCGGTGGGTGGTCGGAGGAGAAGTGCCCCTATTCTCAACCCATCTGGTGCTGTTTGACCTGTGACCTGTTTTATGTAATTGCAGAACCCGAGAGTGTGCGATGTTTTGAAACAGAGGTTATAAATAGGGGTGAACAGCACGACACAGGCTTATATCATGACAGGAGTCATTTACCCCACAGTAACAACATGCGTCAGGATACTCACCTGCACTTTTAGTCTAAATAATCATGCATTTGAAATAATTCAAATTTACATCTCATTTAAGTATGAAGTTGATGAACAGTCCCTGTTGAAATCTGAGAATTTATCCCACCATTCACCCCTAAATTGATCTTTCTGTCATCATTTACTCACCCTGATGTTATTCCAAACCTACACGACTTTACTTTGAAGATACTTTGAAGTAAAACAACTCTGGACCCCATTGACTTTCACTGCACAAACCTTTTATTCATTAAGGATGCATTAAATTGATCGATAGTGACTGTAAAGACATTCATAATGTTTAGAACTATTTGTTCGAAAGTCTAGGATCAGTACTTTAAAGAAGCAAGTAATAGTTTTATTAATCAAGAAATGCATTAAATTGATGAAAAGTGGCATTAAAGACATTTATAATGGTACAAAAGTTTTCATTCATCTGTGAATCCTGAAAAAAAAATAAAACGGCCATGGCTTCCACAACATACTCCGTTTTCAACATTGATGATAATCAGAAATGTTTCTTAAGCAGCAAATCTGCATAATAGAATGATTTCTGCCATTGAACACTGCAGTTATGATGCTGAAAATTCAGTTTTGATGACAGAAAGACGTTTTTTTTTTTCAGCTGACCATTTATTCACATACAAAACATTTATTTTGAATTACAATAATATTTTACAATTTTACTTTAACCTTGTAGAGAATGCATGCAGTATATAACAAAAGCTTTCCAATGTCTGTTAGCTCTGCTGCATGCTGTTCTCCGTGTTTACTGCAGCACACGAGCTTCACTGCCTCAGCTTTAGTAGTTCAGCATAGAGGTTGAGTTTGTGATGGCACTCATCTGTAATACTGAGAGCATCCCGTCCAGTGGCGTCTACTATTACCAATATCCTGAAGATCTCACCCGCAGGCGCTCTCGATGCAGCAAAGGTCAGCTGCCGCTGGGCTGCATGTGCTTGGTCTGTAATCAAGGACGGCGTAAGTGCTGATGTTATCCTCATCATACATATGTGAAAGCACTGAGAGCATCAACTGGGCATGTTCTACACATTTATCTCACTCTGCTCGTTTTGCAACCTTGTTATGAGTCTATATAGGTAGTTGTTATTTAGCAGACACTTTATCAGAACACTTACCCCAGGACTAAAGAAGAAGAAACTGAACACTATGAATCAAATGCAGTAGCAGTAGTTCAACAGGTGTAATTAATGCACTGTACACCACTCTGAAAAAAATGATCAACGCAAATGAATGTCAGCTTACAAATAGTAGCAGGCGTCAGTTCAAAGCAATAAACCTTTAGCAGTGTTTTGACACATTTATGTCATTTAAAAAAAAAAGAAAAATCTTTAATGTCTCTTCTTCTCACCAAATCTGCATTTATTTGATCAAAAATACAGTAAAATCAGTTTTATTATGAAATAATAATTAAACTGTATTATATGGGAATTAAGTTTAAAATGTAATTTATTCCTGTGAATATTCAGTATCATTTCTCCAGTCTTTAGTGTCATATGATCCTTCAGAAATCATTCTAATATGCTGATTTGCTGCTCAAGACACACATATATACAGTATATACAGCTTTTTAATTCACAGAAGAAATTCATTAATTCCTTTTATTTATAAAGCACTTTACAACTGCAGTGATGTACAAGTAACATACAGCTACATGTAATACATAAATCCATCTTTGAAAATGGATGTCATTTATGGATGTAATCTCTCTAATCTCAGATGGTAGGCTATTCCCAAGCCTTGAACCTGCAACAGCAAAGTCCTGATCCCCTTCCAGCTTTAAATGAGTTCATGGGACAGTAAGAAACAACTTATCTGTTGATCGTAGACGACTGACAGAAAGTAATAAGTTCATATAGCTAAGCAGGAGTCATTCCATGCACTGCCTTGAACACATACAACAGCACTTTGTATTTTATCCTGAAGTCCACTGGTAGCTATCTGAGAGGGGTCAAGATAGGAGAGATGTTGGCTTTTCTTAGCACTCAAAAGCAGCCGAGCTGCTGCATTCTGAACTCATTTTAAGCATGAAATAGTGGTCTGACAGGACCCACACATACAAGACATTACAATAGTCCAGAGGAGACAATGTAAAAGTATTAATAACCATCAAGCAAGAGACCTAATCTGAAAAAAGAAGAAAAAAACAGCATTAATCTGCTTGTTGAACTTCAAATCTGAATCAAATACAACCCCTAAATTCCTTACTCCTTGACAGTAGGCTGAGCATGCCTGAGCATCCTCTGGTGTGGCCACAAATTATAATATCTGTCTTACTTTGGTTTAACTGAACCGAATAGTAAACCATCCAGCTCCTCACCTCTTCCGAACATGTCAAAAGTAAATTTAAACCACAATTCTCCCCAATGTTTTAAAGAAAGATAAAGTTGTGTATCATCTGCATACAAATAGTAAGACATGCCATATTTCTTGGAAACCGACCCTAAACAGCTTGTACAAAGAAAAACAACACAGGACCAATGACATAACCCTGAGGAACCCCACAGGTAAAAGAAGCTGTAGATGAAAAAAGCACCATACTTCACTGAGAATACTCTATTATCAGAAAACACTTGAACCGAATAAAATAAGGAATAAAAAAACAACAACAACAAATAAAGAACAGCATTTATTTTAAATATAAATCTTCTGTAATATTATATGTTTTTACTTTTGATCAATTTAATGCATCCTTGCTGTGTAAAACAATAAACATAAGGAATAATAAAAACCTTTATTTATTTATTTTCTTTTTCACATATTTTTTTTTCTTTTTTTTATATAATAATACAAATGTTACAGTGTTATATATACCAATGACTTACAGTACATATGGCAGCCCAACAGAAAAATGAGAATAGAACTACAGTAGTCATACATTAATTTCTGCTCCACTAGCATCACCAATCAGAGCTGCACAAATGATAACAAATATTTTCAAACAAGTTTTCAGACTGCCATTGGACAAGAACAAACAGACAGTCCCGCCCCAAAATGCATGTGATTGGTGGAATCAGAAATGTTCTGAAAGTGTCAGTGTTTCACTATTTTAACATACAAAGTTACACACTCCATCACTTCTGTATACTGGTCTAGGTGCTTCAGAGGAATTGACCTAAAAATGCTGAGGTTTTCTGATGTTTTGTATGCTCTTATTGTTTATTAATCATGGCTGGCCTCATTAGCAGTAGCCGAGGCGTGCATAGGCTCTGAAATGCCACCCATAATGCAGGGCCACTGTGAAATGTTTTATTACAGGCTAATCAAAAGCAAGTTCCCTGAAGGAGTTGCGAATCAGGGGAGATTAGTTATCTAAAGCCCTTGCTGTGTTTCCGGCCCGTATCACCTCCAGATCTATAATGAAACATAACAAGGTTTCTGTATCGTTCAGAGATTAGAGAGGTGCGTTTGAGAAGGTAACATTTATCAAAAGACCCTCATTTATCATTTATCAAAAGCACTCGCTAAAGGTCAATATCTGTCACGCGTTTTACATCTTTGAGAGAAAAGCAAAATAAATAAAAAAGCTCGTTGATATTGATCCAAGGTGTTTCGGAAGTGTCCTCTGAAGTGAACCAGTGATAATGGAGAGAAATGACAATGAATGGAAATTAAAAGCAAGATTCCTCTGAGTGTTCTGATTGGTCGGTCTCTGCACTGCACTTCATTTGCATTTCCTCTCCATCACACTAACATATTTCTTTGAGCCGAGCATACAATCTCTCACCAAAATGATTTATCTAGTGCTACAATATAATATATTTAGTGTTTATATTGTACTACCATGACCAGAGCATATTCACAACAGCAACCTGTGAATCTAAAATAAAAGCATAAATAATAAAAGGTTCATAGATTTTAATAATCTAATTTTCTAAGTTTAGATTTTTCATTTTTCTTTATTTCAGCATCACTTTCTATTCCAAAAGTATATAAATCCTTGTCTACAGGGTTCCTGCAAGTGAACTTTCCAGCAGGTGATGAACTTTTTGCCCATTTAACCATTTAACATTTTCACATTTTGTTTTTCCTGTGTTATTGCCAGCTGCATAAAGTTTGGCAAAGATGTCTATTTTAATTGGTATTTTACTTTTTACTTTAATATATATTTTTTGCATTATAAAATGTCCCCACTGAAACCCATTAAAACTGCTATTTTTAATCACAGTGTCATTTAACTGTATAATGTTATTATTATATATATATATTTTTTAATAGGCTTTAAAGGGATAGTTCACCCAAAAATTAAAATTAGATGTTTATTTACTTACCCCCAGGGCATCCAAGATGTAGGTGAC
>JAUMHQ010000058.1:356931-390160 GCA_032361165.1 Enteromius paludinosus
GATATGTATCATGAAAAGCGCTATACAAATAAATTTGAATTGAATTGAATTGATAGCGGGAATATTAGCTTCCACTTTTATTAACCTTTTATTAGTTGCCATATTGGGTGACCTTAATTACTATGTACAGTACTTATATTTAATGAATCATGTGATACAATGCTCTTATTGTGTACATACATGCTTTTACAATGTACTTATGTGTGTGTGTGTGTGTAATTACATTTGTACCCATCACTTATACCATAACCCACCCTTAAACTTACCCATGCCACTAAACCTGTCCTAATCTTACCCATATGCCTCTTCAATAACAGCAGAAGTGTTCTGTAATACAATATGAACCCAATACCCAAAGCATTAGAATGATATGTTAAAACGACTGATAAAATAAATGATAAATGAATGATAAAACTAGACAATGATAGACAAAGACAGATAATATGATGCAGATAGAACGATGCACAGAATGATAAATAGATCAAATAGAACAAAATTCTAGTACACAGAAGAAAGCCCTTCAGTTGATGTCTGGAATAAAGTGAGAGCGAGTAAACGAGTGAACTGTTCATTTAGCACCAGATTTAAAATTACACTTTTTCTTCGTAAGAGTGTGTATGTGTGTGTGTGTGTGTGTGTGTGTGTGTGTGTGTGTGATTGATGAGGACTCAATGAGGTGGCTGAGAGCAGGTACAGATGAGCGGACACAGTGTGTGTGTGTGTGTTTATAGGAGATAAATGAGATTGACTCCATGAGGTGAAGTTGTCTCCAGACAGAATCAAAGAAGCAGATCAGGTGTGTGTTGTTGTTCATTATACATGTTTCGTCTGTTTCTGTAGGTTTGTTCCCTGCAGCTCAGAGAGTTTGTCTCACGTTCTTGTGAAGCTGTGAGCAGCTTTAGCACATTATCTGTCTCACCTGAGACAAGCTCCATTATTACCTCAGCTGAGAGCTTCAGCATGAACACACACACACACACACACACACACACCATCACTTCAGAGGAAGCTGGCTGAAATGGAACAGAAGTAGATTGCGATGCAGGTGATGAGATGGTTGCTTTCTCATTACTGTGAGCGGCTGGACTCATATGAGCTGAGATAAGGACTGTCATTACGCCACTCTTTGTCAACACGTTACTAATATTGGCACATGTTAAAATGGCTCTGGGACAATAAATGATGTTTTTGTGGGAAGCGAGAAATGAAGAAATGCTTGATTGTGATGGTTATCCAGCGGCGAGTAAAGCAGCTTTAGTCCCCCGGCCCAAATAACGCAGATTACAAACTAGTCCATTACTGCTTATTTATGGGTTTGTTTCAGATTGACTTCGTCTTCTGGCAGAACTGATTATGTGTGGATTTGAGAACTAGATTTAGAAAGCAAAAAAGTTAAAGAATATGACATTTTAAATGGGAGCAAGTTATTGTGCGCCCGTAAAATAAGTTTCCATCAGTATTTTATAATAACGCCTTTGTTTCCATCCATTTAACAGGACATTTCCATTTTAGAGTTTTCAGAATTTAGAGTTTGGCGCACACTGACACAAACTAAACATGAGTTTGCTGTGTTTTTAGTTTTCAGTTCAGAGATCAGAGGCGTATCGCTGTCAGTCGTATCACACACAGCTTGTTCTTCCAAGTTCTCTCTGTGTACAGAAGTGCATTTCATCTCTCCTGTCTGTATACACCTCACGCAAACACACACACACACACACACACACACGGGAGTGTTTACAGCTGCTGTTGGTGAATGAAGTGATCTAAAGGCCGCAGAAACAGAAGACTGTCAGTGTGTCATGATTTAATCAGCCTCTTCCAGCAGTAATGCATCTGTGGTTCTGCTGCTCTTCACTCGTCTCACCAGTGTGATTCTTCATTGGAAATAACCAACCATCAGAACCGAGCAGAGATGTGTGCTTCCTGTAAAACTCCTTTAAGACACAGTGCTGTGAGCCTCATACACTTAAACTAAACAAATCTGATCAGTATGTCTGATGTCTGGGGACCTTTAGCACAAGTTATTTTATTTTATACGCACGGATATTCAAAGTGACAGTGAAGACATAAGTTCCACAAGAAATCTACGTCAAATAAATGCAGTTTTTTCTACTTTAAATGTACCCTTAAGAATCCTGAACAATAAAGTGGATAACTTTTTTTTTAACACAGATATTGTTTTGGAATTAACTTTAAAATAATTTACAATCAAGCTCCAACATACTCTAATAATCACGTTTCATTGGCAATTAATTTGATTTACTGTATATTAAAAATAAATGAGGTTCGTGGGACCTCAACAGTTATTATAGTTTATAAACCCTATTGTTCAAAACCTTGGGGTCAGCAAGATGTTTATTATACAATTAATTGATTAAACATATAAATATTTACAAAATTGTTACAAAATATTTCCATTTCAAATAAATGCTGTTCTTTTTCTATCCTTCCTAAACAATCCTTTTAACAGAAATATTGTTATAATATTTGTAATAATATTGTTTTTCGTAATTGACTTTGAAATGATTTTCACTCCGAAACCTTTTAGGTATTTTAAATTGCAGTAATATTTCACAATATTACAGTATTTTTATTACAGAAATTGTAAACATAATGTGGTAGTAACTGTAATGATAACTGTCATAATTGTTCGCAATATAACTGTATTTTATTGTATTTTTGACCAATTAAAAGCAGCCTTGGTCAGCAGAAAAGACTTCTTTCAACTAAAAAATAGAATGCATCAATAATATAGACTGTGTTGCGGTGATTGTACAATAGCTCTGATAGCATGTTACTATTACTAAATCATTTATGTTCAATACAGTTACATGAAAAAAAAAAAAAAATCAATAAAATCAATAGAGAATCTTTCCTTCAAGCGTTATACTGCTGTAATTGTTTCCTTTTATGAATCAATTTGGTGCAATAATACAAAAGGCAAACGTCACTCACCCAATCAGAATTATTAGTTCGATATCAGTAATTCTGGTTTCACTGTTTTTATAAAGCTGAAGTCTTGCTGTTGAGAGTAGCAGCTGACACTGTAAGACAGGAAGCCCGACTCTCTCTCTTCCTGTCTCTCTCTCTCTCCCGTGTGTCGTTCTGAATTTGATCAATGAACTCAATTACCGTGTGTTTCTAGGGACCCTGAGTGGGCTTTCCTCCGTGATGCATAGCGAACACCACACCTGATGCGGCTCCC
The DNA here is from genome assembly GCA_032361165.1 of Enteromius paludinosus. NCBI lineage: Eukaryota > Metazoa > Chordata > Actinopteri > Cypriniformes > Cyprinidae > Enteromius > Enteromius paludinosus. Next base: position 360,137 of record JAUMHQ010000058.1, read on the forward strand.
AAAATCTCCTCAATAAATAAGACTAACACACACACACACACACACACCTCGCAGTCTCTCTCTCTGCTAGGCTGGCCACTAATACATGAGCTCAGTTCATGCATTATTAATGAAGAGAGCTCGGCGAGTGGCAGAGACAAATAGGGAACAGAATTCACTGACTGGCTCCGAACGCTCTTTTTAGCCATGCTTGAGTTTCCTCTCAGTCCATCCTGACACGGGAACATTTCTTATTACACTCTTTCCACTCTGTAGGCTTCCTCTCTCTCTTTCTCTCCTCATGTAAGGATTTGAAGAAGCACTCCACCTCCAAATCACTCATGGAAAAAGAGCTTTCTGGAGAAACCTGCCGAGGAGTACGTCCACGTGTGTGTGTGTGTGTGTGTGTAGGAAAAAAAAAAAAAAAACCTTTCCCTGAGGCTTTAGAAGAATATCGGATTCAATCTGTTCAGTTTTATCTGAGGCACAGAGCTTTAGGTTTCTATCTCCATCCATTCTAGTCACTTTAAAGTTGAGCTGGGCGTTTATACTAGAGAAACTCTAATGATCTTATTAGTGATTAAACATCAAAAGAGTGACCAGCATGGTTTGTACCTGCTTGACCAAAGTTGCTTTGACCACTCAATACCAACCAGATATTCCTATTATTTTATACACATTTGTGATTGTTTCTGTGTTGTTGTTTTTTCTTATGTATTTTCATTTTTATAAAATGATATTTTCCCTCTCTATACTGTACATTACTGTTAAAAAGTTTAGTTTTTTTTTAATAAAAGTGAGCGAGGGCAAACATTTCATTCATCAGCGATACAATAAACTGAGAAAAAGTTACTGTTACAAAGGATGTCTTTTTCAAGTAAGGATTGTTCCTTTGACCTTTCTATTCGTCAGAGAATCCTGAAAAATAAAATGCATCATGGTTTAACAAAAATATTGTGCAGCACAACTGTTTTGAGGAGGATCATGGGACACTGAGTAAAAACGCTTCAAATTCAGCTTTGATGCAGGAATAAATTATCTTTGAACATAGATTTGAATTAGAATTGCAATGATGTTTCACATTTTTACAGTCTTTTTGACCAAATAAATTTGGCCTTGGTGAGCAGAAGAAACTTCTTTTCAATGGAAGTGTGCAAAATGACATAACATCAAGTCACAGAATCAAAGACCAAATCCTGAACACTGCTTAACAATAACACTAATAACAACAATCTCATGCTTATCTCTTTATCTGTCTTATACAGTATTCCAGGAGAATGATGAACCTTTAAAGACATAAACATGCATTCAGACTGCTCATCTTAAACGTGATCCACCTCTGAAGCGCACGAGAGATCTCATCTTGTGATTTATTCACATGGATCTGTTAAAGGCGGGTTTGTAGTTTTCTGTGAAGCAGACATCTGAAGCGTGTCGCTCCTGGACGCCTTTGAAAACTTGACAAGTTTGGAGCATTGATTTTGGTCCACTTACAAAACAAACAGAGACGAGTGTTTATTTCACTGATCAAAGTGTGTGTGCAACACACACACTCACACACACGCACACACACGTACAGTAACATTCAGCATGATCTGAGATTTTCTAAAGTACATCTTCAGCTTCAGTGGAAGAACATCTGACCAAATAGCATATTAACCCTTTAATGGCACAGAAACAGAAGGGCTACTTCCAAATGCTCTGAAACCCTGTGTGTTTGGTCTAAGAGCACTCTTCAGGTTTGACGAAGCCCCACTGGTTTCATGTTTGAAAACAGTCTGAATATGTGCAGCAGAGAACGAGATGTGAGACTTTCACATTAAGAATCATATACGAAACTTGAAATATAGTTCCAACATTTGTGTACACTGTTTAAGAAAGTTAAGCAACTTTCATGGAGTTTCCCAGCCAGCGGGGGACATTCTCACAACTTTTTACTTGGTTTAAGTTCTATAAATGTTCTTAATGTACAGTAATATGTATGGAGCCTTATTATAACTCTATAAATATTTGATATAACTTCTCAAAAACACCTTTGTTGGTTGAGAATAACATTCTCAGGAGCATCCTTATGATGGTATTCTTACTTGTTAAAAGTTTTATGTAACCTTTAAAAAACAAAAAGTTATAATATTTAAGTCTGCTTTAGGTGTTCTTAGAATATGAAAACAAATAAAACATGACAACACATTGCACTTTGGGTAAAAGTAGAGAAACAGCACAAAAAAAAAAATAGATTTAGGTTAAAAATCAAATTCAAACTTTTTTGTCACCTTGAAATAATGTTACGATGTACATAAGACAAGAAAAAGGGGACATTTTAATTTTCTTACAATATTAAAAATAGACAGGATTTTATATTAGGTAAAAATAAAGTTAGAAGAACATTGTACAAAACATTATTCTAACCTTTAAATAACATTCTGATCACCACAAGAGAACTGGATATTTTAGGAACAATTTTAGAAAAATAAAAAAAATATATGTTCTCAAAACATTTATAAAACCTAAATGTGTTACTTTTTGAAAGATGTGGTCAGAATTTGAAAAATTCATCTAACATTTTTTTTGACAAAATAACTGCAGATTTAGGGAAGCACAAGGGCGCTTTAGACGCTTGGTCAAGATTCAAGCAGGCAGATTCAACCACCGTCATCCTTTATTCGAAAGATATTCATATTCCAAGTCTTTTGAGGCACAAAATTGATTTGTTGAGAGGAATAGAGGCGGTCGGTGTCTCCGTCTTCCGTGTACTTCCTGTGCGTGATTTAAAAAAAATTCCACTACAAGAAACCTTACATCAACGTTGGTTGTGAAATGCCATTGGCTCTTCTGTGTCTCATGACCAATTGCATCATGCTGTTGTGAAATACTATTGGAGATAATTCTATAATAAATTTATGTATGCATGCAAACCATTAGATTGAGCCAAACAACTGAAAACAATGGAGGACATTCACGTCAGAAAGCAAATAAAAAGTGGTACAAACAGCGACGCAAAAGGGTCGTGACCGAGCGTCAAAATGTGACGAGTTGGAGTAAGACTGTGTTGGTATTTTATGTTTTCCAGGTTCATTAATTATCTTGATTGCCATATCATCTGTGGCTATTTGAAATGGCAAGATCAATGTATCGATGAAATGTAAAACACTTAATTTCCAGGTTAAGGGCCAGATCTGTCTCAGACGTCTGGACTCTGTATTTCACCTTGACTTCCAGCAGGATTCATCTGTCACTTACACTAAAAAGCCCTGTCTTCTGAGCGAGTGTGTGTGTGTGTGTGTGTGGGCTAATGGCGGGAGCTGTGTGAGGATTAGGGTGAGAGGAATATCAGATGTGTTTCTGATGAGGTGGTGAGCTCTCCTCTCTGTATCTGGTTCTCGCTCCGCTGCGGCTCCTCTGGCTCTTTGAAGCAGAAACTCCACTTTAAGTAAACGCCTGACTGCCGTCCCCTGCACTTCTCGCGCTTGTCTCACAGTAATTGCCTTATTTCATCAAAGCAGGTGAAGGGCCGCTGAATAACTCACACACACACACACACACACACTCTCTCTGTACCGTCTGTCGAGTGTGTGTGTGGCAGAGCGTTCAGAAACAGGTGCGAACGTTTTAACCGTTGCACACCCAGATGTCACCGCTAAACTATGGAGACTCGTCCCAGAGGTGTTTAATGAACTTTCCTCTCTGAAGGACTCAGAATGTGTGACGCGTCGAGCAACACACTTTTCTACATCAGCGATACCTGCTGTGTGCTTCTGTATGAAAGGAACAGTTTGTTTACTCGCTGTGTGACAAAGAGAAATGCACAAGTTGTTTTTTTTCCAAGCAATTACAAATTATTATTGATTAAGATTGACAACGATTAATATATTCTGTGATAAATAAATTAAACAAAAACTAAATTAATAAAGTAATACAGTAAAGAGCACAAGAATCACTGAATTAAAAAAATAAACAAAAAATAAATGTAAAAAAAAATAAACATGTTTAAAGTTAGTCAACTAAATGTATTTAAATGTAGCTAAAATAAATTAATTGCAACCATTTACCTTAAATAAATAAATAAATAAAAGCTACTTAATTTTTTTTTTAATTAATTTAATAAACTACACCTGACTAAACTAAATTTGAGTAATATTGCCCACATTTGTTTCTTACACGTTTTATGGCCACAAACACACAGAAACGCAAAAGAAGGAAGAAAAAGTCAACTTCCGAACCTGCCGGTGTAAATCTCTGTCTCGTAAGAGTGTAGGGGGCTTCATGAGCTTTTAAACAGACTTCAGATACAACAGTAAAGCATAGAAAGCAAGATATAAAGGGAATTAGATTTAGTCAGTTGTGAAGTTTTGAGACGTGCTTGAATTCATTCTTGATTTGCTCAGTTTAGCGGCGTAGAACCAGCTCTAAACCTGCTGTAAGCCGCACTGACGTGTGTGAGTGTGTGTGAGTGTCTTTGTCTCCAGCCGTCCATCCGGAGCGGATCAATAGACTCTGTGAGCGTGGGACAGTGTGTCACTGGTCTGGAGTCAGTGCCGCCCGCTCGCCGCCCTCCATCACTGTCTGTCAGCGGAGCAGAATGAGCTGTCTGAGAGCAGATCGATGGCTGACATAACCGCACAACACACACTTCCTCTGTCAGAAATCACACACTGATACATTACACACAAACAGCAGCGCTCCGCCGCGTCAAACGCCAAGATGAAAAATGATGTTTGGCCTGCACAGGGCTTGTTTTGGGCGGTTTGGCCTGTAGTCTGAGCAGAGAGACGATCTGACTCGACTGGATCTTTAAAATAACAGCTCAAACGTTACATACAGTAACATTAAAACTCCAAACTTTGTCTTCGGTTCACACGGAATCAAGTGCTGTCAAATGATTCATCACCATGAATCATGAAATAAAAGTTTTGTTTTGTGTACTGTGTATATTTATTATGCACATGTAAATGTAAACACATACATGTATATATTTAAGAAAAAATGTCATGTTTAAATATGATGCACTTATTGACCGACCGGCTGAGACTGAACAGATGAAAGACCACAGTAGCTCCATCTCACAGCACAGAAGTCTGAGTGATTTCTATGCACACACAGAAGAAAGTTTATGAGGAAATTCAACATAATGGGCGGCCGTGGGGCAGATTGGAGCTCCGCACAGATCTGTGTGGACTGACATTAGTGGCAGCCTCATTAATTTACTGCCAAAGAGGTTAGAGACTCGAGCTGAGTGCTGGTTCACCTGCGATCTTCACACACGCAGAGCTACAGTGTGTGTGTGTGTGTGTGTATAAAATCAGTTGCAACCTGTTTGAGAACTCGGAGTCCAGTAGTACCCCAGTATTAGCTCCTGAAGACCTTGATCTTCTCACACATACACACACTAAAGATGGAATATAATCAATAATTTACCCTTATGGAATTTAAGTCTGACTGACTTCAGAGGACACAGAAGTAGATGTTTAGCAGAATGTCTGATGTCCAGCTTCAAAACAGAGACAGACTGTTTTACTGTAAATATTTCCCTTCACCAAAGTTCTCAAATCTCATGCCTATTCATAAGCTGTGATGCATACAGTTAGTTTATACAGTAAGTTGTGATGCAATAGATGTAACAACAGATTAAATGAGTAAATAACAACTGTAGGGCATGACTTGTTCATATCAGAATCAGAATCAGAATTAGCTTTATTGGCAGGTATGTTTACACATACGAGGAATTTGTTTTCGTGACAAAGCACTGCAGTGCAACAGAATGACGGTGACAAGACAAGACACAGGTAATAAAAAGAATAATATACAAATATACAAAATAGTGTACAAATATACAAAGAAGTGTATACGTGGCACAAAAACAATAAATAATACAGACATTTAAGTAAGAACCGGTGTGAAGAGTTTGTGCATGTATGTGCAAAAATGACAATGTTATTAAGTGTTTATGGACAGCCTGGGGGAAGAAGCTGATCCTGTGTCTGGTCGTTTGGTGCTGAGTGCTCTGTAGCGTCGACCAGATGGTAACAGATTAAAGAGCGAGTGTGCTGGGTGTGAGGGGTCCAGGGTGATTTTCTTAGCCCTTGTGCTCACTCTGGATGCGTACAGTTCTTGGAGAGTGGGAAGGGATGTTCCAGTAATTCCACCTGTTGCTGATTGGAAGTTGAGATATGAGTGTTGCTCTCAAAAATGGAGGCGGGGCTAAATGCAAGCATGAGATGGATTAAGAAAGGGGTGGAGTTTCGGTGAAGTAAATGATTGGTCCTCCATACACCAGCAGAGAGAAGTCTGTCACTTCACCAGATGACCTGGTTATGACATTCTGATCAAACATTATATGGTAAAACAATTTTAAGTTTGACCGATAATCGTTCTTTACGAATACTTGTATTTGTATCTGTAAAGTACACCGATAAATGTATTTGTTTACATTTGAAAATGTAAGACTTTGTGCAGCGTTGATATTATTCTAATTGCTGCTGTTGTTGCTGATACGAAAAGGAAATGTAAAGTTCTGCATATCGGTTATTTTACATGTGAACATGCAAATAATTAGCATTGATATCGGTTTTACAAAAAAAAAAACAACAATATCAGCTGAATTCTAGAAAAAGTACACATGGATGAACCAGCAACATGCATTTAAAAAATAAGTAAATGCCTTACTGACGTCATGTGTGTTTAAGCGTGCCATTTTTTAACTGAACACATGCAGGGAGGAGATCTGAGCGCTCAGGAGTGAGATTTACAGGACTTTAATTTGGGTCTGTTCCTCACACAGAGCATCGTATGACTTCAGGAGACTTGGATGATAACTCATGAGTCATACGGACAATTGTTGTGGTGCCTTCCACTCATTCAAGGTGCTTGACGTTCACTGCAGAGAGAGCGAGCGCTCAGGTTTGGGCTGAGATTCAGATTACTGGCTGAAGGACTCCTCGAACCCGTCTAATGAACACATAACTGAATGATAAGTATCTACTCCTGACAGATCTGGCGATCATCTTCGGCAGTCGTTCAGCTCTGGATCTGTAGAATAGCGCGGCACACACACGCTCTGCCAGCAAGCAGCGCTGGGCTTTGGTGGGGTGCCAGATACGCACATGCTCATAACCTGGGAAGCGGCGGCCTGTGGAGCGAAGCATGGCGGCTCAGCGACGCCGCTCTCTCCAGACTCATTCACAGCTTGTTTCTGCTGTTCTCTCCAGCCTGTCAGAAAAACGACTGTTTAACCCTAACGCCATGAGAGGATGACCTATGCTCCCCCCCGCCGCACCATTGGCGTACTGACCGGCGCAGACTCGGCCGGCCCGGCTGTCAGGAACAGGTGTCACAGGCTCAGAGTTCCCTCGGCACCGGCAGTCGACCACAATGGTTCCTGCTGCTGTAGGATGAGCTATATACATGGATCCGTTCCCAGACTCACACACACATGTCAGTCCTGCCAAACAAACTCAGTGTGTGTTTGTGTGTGTGTGAATGGAACATTAAAGGAATGTTCTGGGTTCAACACCTACAATACAGAACTTAAAATCAATCGACAACAAAAACATAAACATAACATTTAAAACACTACAGGCAATTTTTTGTTATGTTATGTTTTTCATGCACTGGTCAGTTTTTGGTCTACTTTATCTTTCATGTTGCTTCAGAGTGAAAAGTTAAAAGAAAAGTGGAAAGAAAAATTATTCTTTTTTTGCAATGCACATCTTTAAAGGTCTTTTTTTTTTTTTTTCCACTTCAGCAGCACTGTCATACACCAAACTTTAGTTTTATCCCTATCTATATCCTGAAGGATTTACTAAGCGGTTTGTTCATATGTCATTTTATACATTTTATTCCTTAAAATATAGTGAACAGCCCCTGTTTCTGATTTACTTCACAATAAAAAATAAAAATAAATAACTAAATAAATAAATAGAAAAAATCTGAATCCCTTCCGTGAAAAAGTTTAATTCTAAAACTAAATGTATCCAAAGTTCAGACTTATTCTCTGGAAATGTATGCAATTAGTGCAGATTTGATTAGATGATGCCTGATTTTGGTACTTAAACATAACATTTGAGAAAACTTGCAATACAATTTCACAAATAGTTGCAATAAAAAAAGCTCACAACTGTCCAAATGTTTATGCAGGGTAATCAGCAGGGTAAGTATAGTGGTATCCAGAGTGTTGTATTATTATTATCCATGTTTTTATTTGTTTGCACCGGAGGAGTCTTGCCTAAATTTGACCTAATGACATGGAGAAAGGAAGAGAAAAGCATCAGCACATTTAGATTTAGATAGTGCCCATGTGTGTGAACATCAAGCTGCAGCTCTAACATAAATGCATAAATACACACACCCCCACACCATATGTCTTTCTATCATCCTCTCATGGGCATCAGCATTGATCTGGAACAAGTAAAGAGATTAATTTAAAGAACATATAAAAAAAAATAACTGCCGTCTGCTTTACAAACTTTCTGATAGTCACAATCGTCTAGTGAGTTGTGTAGAAACATAATACTCATACAGGGTTTGGAAGTAGTATGATTTATTTATTTAAAAAAATAATACTTTATTAATACATTAAATATAAATTAATCAAAAGTGACCAAAAAAGCATTTCTAACCTGACAAAAAATTACATTTAGTTTCAATACATGCTGTTCATTTGAACTTTTATTCATATGTGAATTCTGAATGCAAAAATGTTTCATGGTTTCAACAGTGATAATGATCAGAAGTGTGTGTTGAGCAGTAATTCAGTGTATTATTATGATTTCTGAAGATCATGTGACACTGAAGACTGGAGGAATGACGCTGAAAATACAGCTGAACATCACAGAAATACACTACACTTTAACACAGATTCACAGAGAAAACAGCTAATTGAAACAATAATAACATTTCATAATTTTACTGTTTTAATGCATTTTTGTATCAAATAAATGCAGCCTTGGTGAGCAGAAGAGACCGCTTTAAAAACATCAATAAAAGAAAGAAAGAAAAGAGAATGATACTGACACTAAACGACTGAACAGTCATGTGCTTCAATCATTTAAACTCAGTTTATCCAGAATATTCACATTCACTCCTACAAAACAACATCTTTTATCATTTAAACAATTCCCAATGGTTAAAACATCCAACTCCACTTTTTGTTGTTTCTCATTGAATATCTGGTTTCTCTTGTGATTGCATTGCAGAAGTTACGTGGGCTAAAGTCTGTGTTTCTACAGCTCTATGACACTGAGATCTCAGAAGGTTTGAGGAGCAGTTGTCAGCTCCGCTTCACGTGCACTTATCACCAGCCTTTTTCTATTTTGTCAGCAAGCAAACGAAATGTGCGGAAATATATTTGCCTTCCACAAACTCTCTCTCTCTATCTCTCTCTCTCTCTCTCTCTCTCTCGAATCCCCTGTTCCTCCTACACAGCTCAGATCAATTTGTCTTCAAGACACAAATCCATATTTTTTTCATCCCAGGTATCACACACACACACTCGCGCTGATTCAGCTCTACGGGCAGACACATGCTGACCTCGGAGCCCCACACCTCTGCTTCACTCGCTCTTTCATCATAGCGCAGTGAAAGTGTTGGAGCGTCTCTCTCCGAGTGTCCGCCGTCTGCATTTCTCTTCCCTGAGCGCTGGGAGAGGACGCTTCCCTCGAGCTCTTAGCAGATCAATACTACACAGGACTTAAATTAGACCTCCAGTCAGACAAATCCACCTCAGCTGCCGTGAGTCCAACCCACAATCCCCTGAAAATTTACTTTTTTTTTTCCACTAAGTTAAGCAATAAGTGCAGGAAATGAGAAGGAAAAGCGCAGCTGTCTTTACTGTTTCTAATCTTTTTTTCTTGTCAAAGATGCCGTCCACACACACATACACACACACACACGCACACACACACACTGTACTTCATCCCTGAAATCATTTGGCACAAATTAAATGCACAATTAACAAGCCTCCGTGAAGAATGTAAAACTAACCTGGAGCACATAAACACACACTCATGTTTAAATGAGCACATGCTTTATATTTATACTGTTCTAAACACAAATCTAACAAACGTTGCTTACTAAATCCTTTTGATTTATATTTTAGACATCAACTATTATCTATAGAACAGCTAAACTCACACACACAGGCTACACCTGATACTTCTGTAGCTGGCTCTGTGCCAACACCATACCTGACACACACACACCTGAGGGAGTTTTGTGTCACTTTCTGTGTCTCACAGGTACTTAAAGCTCATTACACCTGCTGTGTTACACAACACACACACTCACAGGCTCTTATCGTGTGTAAGAGGATCTGTGTGTCGGTGACTAAACCCTGCTGGAGTTCACAATACCAATAAAAGCCTCGGCTCACAGGTAACACACACACACACACACACACACACACACACACACAAAGAGAGGCTTTTGTCAGTCAAGAGCTTGTAACACAAGAGTCTGTAGGATCTAATGGGCCGATTAGCGTTTAACGAGTCTGACCTCCACTAAACACAGACGTGAGAGCAGACATTTCCCTTCAATGCTTCGACATAAAACACCTCTATCAATAGATTCAAATAATTCATTGTGTTTATTACTTGGAATCAGACATTAATATGCCGCAGAAAATGTATCATTTAAAAAACGGGGGTAAGAAATGTCTTGAAATTAATTTATTTGTCTTTAATTTAATGTGTCAATATTTAATTTAAATTCTGTTTGAATAAAAAAAAAATGAGTTAAGTTTCACACATATATTTTTAGAATTGTTTGTCAACATTTGGCAATTTATTCATTTCTGAAATATTCTTGAAGTTACCTTTAAGAATTACTCAAGCATAACTTGATAATACTGTTGTTAAAGTTGAATGACTGCATTAACACATTCAGAAACATAAATATCATACCAATTAATGATCTTATTTTTTACCATTTACCTATGCATTTTTAAAATAAAAAGTATTTTAACCTTTGTGGTTTAACTGTGAACTAGCTTGAAAACTGCATTTTTAAAGATTAATAATTGTTATAATAATATGTTGCTGATTGTTTACTAATGTTACTGCATGAATGTTAGCGATTGAGACTGTATTACCATTTAAACGTCTAAATGAATGACATTCTTTGTCTAATTTCCTGATAAATTGCTTTTAGAAGTGGTCTGACAATTTTCGTTTCTGGCTCATCCAATGGTGTGAGTTGGGGGTGGGACTATGTGCTTGTCTGGCCAACAGCAGACATTTGGGAAACCTGTTCACAATCAGTCATTATTTCCACCAATCCATTTAAAGCTGCTAACGCAGATATGACACGCTGCAGCTTTAACCGTACTTCTCTCATAAACTGGAGTGTGAAGTCTGACAGCCGTATTAACAAACTAACATCACCCACAACAACCTTCACCGAGACACACGTCAGCGTTAATCTCAAGACACCAGGAACGTGTCACGCGCTTTCTGTCTCCCGAGGTGTAAGAGCAGTGATTCCCGGCATCGCGAGGAATTCATATCGCAGCAATACTATTAACACATTCTTCAGGACACGCAGACACACAATTAGAAATAATTCTATCAGATGCTTTTATCCAGAGGCCCTGCGAGTCCCAGCGCGAGCAGCTCATTTTCCTGTGACCCAGGTGCTCAGATTCCCAAAGGTAATTTTCACTGAAAACATCGAACCTGTTATGAATAATAATAACAAGCAAACCGCAGCCACCTGGCCAGACGGAGAATATCATTCTGATTAGTGGGTGTGTTCACTCGCCACCTGATTTCCCACCAGTTCCGCTCTCCTCATCAATAACAGAATACCCATAATCCTCGGTTCTCGCACCTGCATCCTGTAGAGGGTGCTGCTCGTGGTACTCACACCTGCACCTTTGTGTTCATAACCCTCCAACACACACACACGGGCAGGCGGCGGGCGGCAGAGAGCTATTAAACACTTGAAGAGAAGCCCTCGAAATGTGCTGTTGTTCTGGTTCCTCTGCCAATGAGAAGCACTGCCAGATAAACAGTCAGGTGTGTGTGTGTGTGTGTGTGTGTCAGGAAATCAACGCTGAACTCTCAAACAAGCTCAACATCTTACAGTGAAGTCACTGAACCAGCGTAACATCCTCAAAATACCACATTCATTCATTTTAAAAAAACAACAACAATTATGTAATTCAATACAAGACTTTTCATGCTTGTTATAAACACACTGAACGCTTGTAAACATGTCTTCTTGAATCTCAAATACTGTTATAGCTCTGAACTCTTATTGAATGTCAGCTATGTCCGTTTTTGTTCATATTTTAAGCTTTTGAAACACAACCGATTAATGTTTGTTTTTAAATAAATGATCAGATGAGGGCTGGGTTTTGACACTAATGCCATGATTCAGCTTGATTTTGATTCAAGAGTTTGCAATTGATTTTGATTCTGATCCGACCATTGATTATTTTGTAAAATCAATTTTGGGGATAATCAAATCTCTGTATAATATACATGTGCATTAGTTGGTTCAACACTATACTGTTTGCAAACACTTAAACTACACATTATAATACTAACTTTTCAACGATTGTATTTGTACTCCAATTAGTTTTTCTGAAACATCAATGTCTTTCCACGGTTGAGGCACTGATTGAGTGACTGCATGAGACAGAATCAGTTGCACAGAATCATTTTTTTTTATCACACCTTCAGATGCTCATTCATGTTAATTTCATGCTAAAACTGTCTAAAACTAAAATTAGAACATACATTATTGCTTTTCTATCACTTCACAATAAACAGTGGTATTAATAACTAATGCTTTTAAATAGGTATTTATAAACCAAGAAGTATTTATTGTATAAAATATTGCAATAAAATTGTCAGAATTTGAAATGAAACTTTGTTCCAAATCAAAAGTAACAAAGAAATTGATTCTTGGGATTTAAGAATGTTTAATGTTTTGTAAACTGATATCTTTATTCAGCCACGCAGAATGATTACAAGGTTACACTTATAAAGTTACAGAGGTTTCTATTAAACACAAATGCTGTTCTTTTGAACTTTATATTCGTCTGTGAATCCTGATAAAGAAAATGCATCTCGGTTTCCACAAAAATAGTGTAAATAGTGAAAAAAAAAACTTTTAATAATAATAATCAGAAATGTTTTTTGAGCAGTAAATTAGTATATAAGTAGGATTTCTGAAGATCATGTGACACTAAAGACAGGAGGAATGATGCTGAAAATGCAGCTGAACATCACAGAGATGAATGAGATATTCACATAGAAAAGAGTTTCTTTAGATATATATAAAAAGCAGCCTTGTTGAGCAGAATAAATGTGTTGCAGCCTATTGTGCGTAGAGCGTTCCACTTCAGCTCATTCAGACAGGATGCAGTCTATGTAGGTAGCATGGAAGTGCACTAGATTTTGGAGCAGAGCTGCTGTCAGAGGAAATGTCTTATCGATTGTTTTTTGGGGCTTCAGGGGTCATGTCACACCCGGAGAGAGCACAGAGCGCTCATGCAGCAAATAAGAGCCGGTCGCTCCGTTCAGCACAGAGCGACGGGACAAACAGGGTGAAGAGCACTGCTACTTCCCTCACAATCACCCCCTATACTGATCACTTCAATATCTGCAAACATCAGCCATCAGCGTCCACTAAACAAGAACGGACAGACTCACAAGTGTTGGCATTTACACCATCAAATCATTATTAAAGATTCTACTTTATTATTAGTTCTCAGATTCAAGATTTTTGATAAGCAGCCATTTCTTGCACATCGAAGCGAATCGGAATGGCAAAAACTAGAGATGATTCTAAACAGTAAGATGCAACCAAACACATAATGATTCATAGTTGCATTGAAATTTTCAGATATAAATTTGATTCCCAATGGAGGACAAATCAGTTTTCATCCTTCGTTAGAAATATAACAATGTTAACAGTCAAATATTTCAGGATAAATATATTCAAATATATTTTAGCACAAATTCATATCACTTTTTATTTAAAAAGATATATAATAATGATTAAAAATGCTACCAAAACCACAAAAAATATGAGATGAAATATAATCATGTTTTGTGTCAACCACAACACAAAGAGTTTTTTTTTATTTTATTTTTTTTATTTAGTTATATTATTTTTATAGATGCAGACATTCATACATTTTTATGTTTTGTGTGACTTTGGTACATGTTGGGTCACCACTAGATGTCTAATCTCCTGAAACAAACTGAGAACCAAAAAATAGTTTATTCAAGTCAAACAAACAAATACATAAATACGTAAGTCTCACACTTAACCTCGCATCTTCAATCTTTTACCTTATACTTGCTTCACCTCAGACCCAGTGTTGCCTATTTAGTTGTTTTTTACCTAGATTCGTGACTTCCCAGCAACTTTTGAGACATTTTTTTTTTAATTTAGGGACAAATATAGCAACTACTTTTATCAATGTTCTCATCTGCCCACTGATCTATATTTATCTTTGTATAGATCAGTGAATATGTTAATTTGATGTCATCTAGTGACCTTTAGCTTCCAGTTTTAGCTACTTTCAACTGAAAGTTCTGCTCAGACCTCATATATTTAAGATCTCCCACAAACCCTCCTCAAACCTACACACATACGGAAAGCAGCAGCAGCTACACCTATCCATTCATATCGAGTGCTTTATTCCTCATCCCACCCAGATGACAGCTCACAGCTCTTACATCTGGTTTAAAGTGAGGCGGAGATGACGCCGATGATATTTGTTTAGTTTAAATGAAAGTTTAATTGACTTTGACTGTAGTTGAGTGAAAACGAGCGCCAGCTCTACCTCACGCGCCAGGCAGGGGAAAAAAAACTGATTCCAGCAACATCAGGTGTGACAGAATAACACCGTGAGCGCACTCGCGTCTCTCTCTCCCTTCCTCCCTCGCTCCTGTCATCTCTGAAAGGTGCTGCAGCCATCTGACAGTAATTATCGGTTGACAGAAATATCCTGCTTTAGACTGAGGTGGGAACACAAAGCGCCGCGCACTCTCATTAATCTCCTGTTTGCTCTCTTTGACTGCGCACACGTTCAACCTGCACCGCAGACCTCATCAGAGTTTACAGCATTGAAGCTCGGCCTCCACCTGAACTCACCTGCGGCGCTCAAACACCTCAAAGAAGCTTATCACAGCAACGAGCTGCAGTCAACTCTCCTCTGAACTCACAAAATACCATACTACCTCCATAGACCATGCTTTGCTTTTGAAAAGATGCCATTTGCATCAGCATTTTAGGTAAATAAACTGATTCATGCAGTAGTTTGTGATTCTTGGACACAGATCTTTAAGCTCATCTGATGAATTATTGAGCAGAAGTATATATGGATATACACAGTACTAGAAAATATCTGGAACTTGCCAGTGCTATTGTAAAATTGCAAAGCTTTCACTGAAGGTGTGTGATACAGCAGCCATTAAAGGTTTTGGACATTGCATCAATTCAGATTTAATCATGTCTGAATGTCATAAGATGCAAATGATATCAAATTAAGTGTCATTTATTGTGAGGAAAGATGCACAAGCACACTTTTGAAATACTAAATCGATAGGTGTGGTTCTGAAAGTGGATCTAGCTCTAATGGAATAACAAAATTAAGTTTAGCTTCACTTCAGACACTAGCGTTCATGCAGTGTGTAATTCGGCTCTAAGTGAATGAAACATCCAGTTTTAAATCTGAATGTGCACCATGTATAAAATTATTGTCTCAAAATAAAGAGTTGACTCTGAATCATTGAAATGAATGAATCATTTGTAAAATGACACCCAATCCATTTCATGTTGATGTCAAAATTAAACATTAGCACTTTCCCCGCCCACTTGTTGGTCTTGTCAAATTGGTCTGAATAAAAATGCAGTTTCATGTCTCTTTAGAAGCATTAAAATATCTGTTTCCCGGGTAAGGCTATATGCTCACCAACACTGCTTTACCAGAGATTACAGACACGATGAGATGAAAATGAGACTAATCGCTGAAGATTAGCGTCACAGGAGGGGAGTCGTTGAGCAAGTACTGTAAGCTAAAATTAATGCATATTATACGACAAAAACAGTGTTTTTTTTAACTTACATGCATGTTAACTTGTTGTTGGGGACTCCCAAAACCAAAATATGAACCTTTCATAAGCCATAATAGATGCACTTTACTATGTTTATTCATCAAAGACACATTAAATTGATCAAAAGTAACAGTAAATACATGTTTATTTGTATTAAACATTTCTGTTTCAAATGAATGCTGATCTTTTCAGCTTTCTTTTCATCTGAGAATCCTGAGAAATAAAAAAAGTATCAGTTTCCACACAAATATTGGCCAGCACAACTGTTTTCAGCATCGATGATATGCAGAAATGGAGTAATGATGCTGAAAATTCAGCTTTGATCACAGAAACAAAAGTACATTTTAACATATATTCACACAGAAAAATTTGTGAATTTAAATTGAAATAATATTATATATTTGAAATGAATGCAGCCTAGGTGAACAGAAGAGACTTCTTTAAAACCATTACTGACCCCAAACCTTTGAGTATAAGAGCCCCATTGCTTTTTTTATCTGTAGAATTGTACCAAGTAGTATAGTATTGTTTTTAAGAGACCCAGACCTACTTGTCACACACATACACATACGTCTCTGCCTCTCTGGGTGTGTACTTTCAGAAGTGAGTTCAGTCTGTAGGTGTGTGTGTGTGTGTGAGTTGTCATGAACGTCTCTGAACGCGAACAGCTGGTGCTCAGAAGCTTCTTCTGCTGATTAGCATCTCCACGGCAGATTTCAGAATGACTTCAAATGGCTCATGATGCTGTAGACACACTGAAGACCAGCATGTGACGCTATGAGAGCCAGAGAGAGACAGACTTTCCTTCCGGACGAACGCTATACACTGATGGAGAGACCTTGAGACCACCCTCTCTCTCTCAAACACACACACACACACACACACACACACGTGTATCCAATCATCCAAATGAGAATTTTGATTTTTATTAAAAAAATAATAAAATATTAAAAAACACCAACTAAAAGAGAACTAGTTGCTCCATAAGCACCATATGTGATTTGAGGGCAGCAGAGATGATCATAATAAAAACACACAAAGGATCATTTCAATTCCCGAAGAGTCAAATACTTTACATTTATTGCACTTTTTGGAGATTAAGTCTTGACTAAGCACGTAAACTACTACCAGCATAACTGTACATTCCAGTTAGTAAAAAGTCTGCACACATGTAATTCCAATGTTGTTTTTTTGTTTTGTGCAGTTTATATATTTTGAATTTGAGCTCATCTACCTCTTTATGAAATAAATGTAAACAAATATGTCTATACCTTATGTCTATAGCTTTCAGAATCCAGTAAACAATTTAGATACGAACCACCAACAAACAAACCATGATAAGCAGGTAGTAAAAAAATGATATTTTGATTTGACCTTTTCCGGTTTCTTCTTAAGAAAGTTTTATATAATTATATACCTTATGAATGACACAGAAAACATAATACACATTCAGCGACTTCAGTAAATTATTGCTAAACAGTAGCTAACAGTATCTATAAATCATTTAATATGTGCGGCTGGTCACCCTCCATGTGAACTATTCTATCAATTAAAAGTGCTGTGTGTGATTTACAAATAAGGAAAGGAAAGAAATCATACATGTGGCCAGGTATGGTTTCCCATACTAGGAATGTGTGCTCTGCATTTAACTCATCCAAGTGCACACACACAGCAGTGAGAAGTGAACAACCACGCGCACACACACACACACCCATCAGTGGGCAGCCAGTGCCGCTGAGCCCGGGGAGCAGCTGGGGGAACAGTGCCTTGATCCAGGGTCTCACCTCAGAAAGCCGAGTACACATTGGAAAGGTGTCAATCCAGTAGTAGCTTGTCGAAGGGAGTTCTGTGCGTTCTTGGCCCAGCCCAAATACTGGTTCCAGGAGTCCTGGTGGCCACTGCAGAAGGTACGGAGGAACCACCCCACCTCTTGGACCTTTATTTCCGTCTACCTGGATGGCTTCCCGATGAGAGGTTGATGGCCACACCTAGGAGTTTGAAGAAGGCCCGCCATACCTGAGAGATAAACTGGGGACCTTGATCAGAGACGATATCCTCGGGCAATCCAAAGGACCGGAAGACTTGATCAAACAGGAGCTGCGCTGTGACCCAGGCTGAGGGTAGACCTTTCAAGGGAAGCAGACGACAGAATTTCGAGAAACGATCCACTATCACCAGAACACAAGTATTACCTTCGGAGGCGGGCAGGTCTGGGATAAAGTTGACTCCTAGGTGTGGAAGTGGCAGGAGTTTCCCGGCAGGAAGTGTTCTGGGAGTCCTAGAGGTAGCACATTCCCTACACCCTCTCACGTACCTTCGCATGTCTTGGTCCATCCGGGGCCACCAGAATTGCTCTTGAAGTAGCGAGGGGGTCCTGTTGGTCCCTGGATGTCCAGTGCCCAGTTAGGTGTGTGTAGTGTGAATGAGGGGAGTCCGTTCCTCTTCGGGAACAAAGCGTCGATCAGGTGGGCACCCTGGCGGAGGGACAGGTGCAGGGTTAGCTGCGGCTGGAGGGGTCACCCACTGAATGGGGCAGACAAACATCTTGTCAGGAAGAATAGTCTCTGTGATCTCGGGTTCCTCAGGAGGAGCGTACAAGTGGGAAAGAGCGTCTGCTCTCACATTTTTTGAACCAGGTCGGTATTAGATCGAAAACTTGAAACGAGTAAAAAACAGGGCCCACCTTGCCTGTCTAGGGTTTAGTCTTTGGGCCTCACAAAGATACTGCAGGTTCTTATGATGGCGAGAAGCTCACGATTACCAATGTCATAATTCCTCTCCGCCTGGTCAGCTTCCTGGAGAAGTAAGCACATGGTCTTAGTTGAAGGGGTTTCCCCTGCTGCTGGGATAAGATTGCCCCCACTCCCGACGTGGAGGCATCTACTTCAACCACAAAGGGTAGCTCGTGGTTGGGGTGAACCATAATGGGAGCAGTGGTGAAGGCAGTCTTGAGTTATTAAAAGCTTGGGTGGCTTCAGGGGTCCACACTAAATTATTGGGCTTATTTCGTAAGAAGGAAGTTAGGGGGCTAGTAAGGATACTATAATTTTCAATAAACCTCCTATAAAAATTAGAGAAGCACAGAAACCGCTGAAGTTCCTTGATAGTAGTGGGTACGGGCCATTGGGTGATAGCTTCTACCTTGCTTACATCCATGCTCACATGTGATGCATCTATGTTGTAACCCAAGAATGTAGTGGCGGCCTGGTGGAAAGAGCATTTCTCTTCTTTGAGGAAGAGCTTGAATTCTCGGAGCTTGGTGAGTACCGCATGGACATGTTGAATGTGTTCTTGGAGACTGGAGGAATAGATTAGAATATCATCCATGTATACAACGAGGAATTCATGGAGGTACTCACAGAAGACCTTGTGCATGAAGTCTTGGGAGACTGAGGGAGTGTTGACAAGTCTGTACGCCATCACAAAGTATTCGTAGTGCCCAGTGGGAGTGATAAATGCTGTTTTCCATTCATCCCCTCTACGTATTCTGACAAGATTATACACGCTGCGTAAGTCCAACTTGGTAAAGATTTGTGCTCCTCTGAGCTTCTCAAGGGCAGCTGGCACTAAGGGGATACTTAAAAGGGATGGTAACTTTATTCAAGACCCGGTAATCTATGCAGGGGCGAAGGCCCCGTCCTTCTTAGCAACAAAAAAAGTAGCTGGAAGCAGAAGGGGAATTAGATGGTCGGATGTAGCCCTGGTCCAGGGCCTTCTTAATGTAGTTCTCCATGGCTTGGGTTTCTGGAATTGACAAGGTGTAGATACGTCCTTTGGGCACTGGAGCATCCGGGAGCAGATCGATTGCGCAGTACCATGGGCGGTGAGGTGGCAAGTGAGCGGCTATCCTGGGGCAGAAAACATCCTGGGAAGGCAAATACTCGGGAGGAAAAACCACAGATAATTTTTCGCTAGGGCTTTCAATGAAGGTAATACATACGTACACAGTGGATTTACGGTGAAGAGGAAGTTTGGGAAAACATTCGGTCCAGCAAGAAGTTCTCCACTGCAGTATTTCTCCAGTGCCCCAGGAGAGGATGGGCTGATGCTTCACTACCTCCATGGTGGAGCCCTCCAGAACCAGCAACCATATTTTCTCTTCATGAAGCAGTCCAACACGTAGATGAATGGGGCCAGCACAGCGTTTAACATCATGGTTGGAGAGACGCTTTCCTGTGATGGATTGAATGTCATAACAGGTGTTGCTGTGTTGAGTCTTAATGTTTAACTGTCTTACTAAATCATCAGAGATAAAATTACCAGTGGACCCTAATTCAATAAGAGCTGTAATTTTAAGGGAGACATCTTTGACAGTGATAGTCACAGGGGAAGTGAAGGGGTGCATTTTCTCTGACATAGGTAATATAGCACTCACCACATGTCTAGGAGAGCGTTGAGTACATTCCTTGATGAAGTGACCTGATTGTCCGCAGTACAAACATAACCCCTTTGACATCCCGTCTTTGTCGTTCCTGAGATGTTAAACGACGCTTGTCCAGCAGCATGGGTTCGGGACTGGGTTCTGGAGGGCTTAGATGATCTGGCGGGTGGGGGAAATTCACAACAGATTCAGAGGGATGATGTGTATAAGACTGTACCCGAGTGGAGCATCGAAGAGCCAGTTGAATGAATCGTTCAAGTCCGAGTGAGTTGTCATACGGAGCCAGCAACATGCGAAGATTCAGTTCCAAACCTGGTGGTGATCAAAGCCTTTTCATTCCATCCACTCATAGCCGCAAGAGTCCTGAATTGAACGGAATATTCATGCACGGATAGGTTATTTTGTTGAAAACGACACAGTTCTTCACCTGCATATGATTCGTGATTGGTTTTTCCGAAGTAAGTAAAAGCCGTGTAGGAGCTTACGGCTGGTCCTGACTGACTGCAATTACACTCAGCCCATCGAAGAGCAGAACCTGAGAGGCAAGAAGCAATATATCCAATATTTGCGTTATCAGATTTATACACACTTGTGTACATTAAAAACGTAATGTCACACTGAAGCAAAAATCCTTTGCAGTCCCCCACCGCGCCAGAGAAGGGCGTCGTGCGCACCATGGGACAGAGCAAAGCGGAGGACGAAGAAGCCATTGGGGTTTCCGGGTTTGGTGCAGGTGATGTTGACGGCGTGGAAAGCAGTGGTGGTGTGATTGTAGATGCGGGACATAAGATAGCTTGTCTTACAGCATCCACAAGCTCCTGAAAGGTTTCTTCAGCATTCATCCTGTAATTGTCGGTGTAGGTCCAAGCTTCTGTAACAAAGCGGACAGACAACTGGAGTTGTGGTGAGTATTTACAAAGTTTATTTACAGTATATAAGAGTTGAAGCCAATGATAAACAGGTGAGTAACTCAAACATAGATTTCTTAGAGAATTAGAACTTAAACTTAAAGCAGTCTCTTATATTTGCAGGTGTTCAGACCAGGTAGACGAGACAAAGACAACCACACCACTTCATGGACGACATCAGAGAAGCACACGGGGATCCGAGGAACATTGGGAGCGAGGAGCACTCTATGGGAAGAGCAGGTGAATCGACAGGTAAGTATAATCAGCAAGGTAAGTCCACTTTGAGTGAATACGAGCTTGGACAAGGATAGACTGGGTACATGTGCTTATATGTGGTGTGGTTGATTGCTAATTGGATGTGTAACAGGTGCTGGTGATCAGTACTCGGGTGATTGGGATCTGAGTGAGGGAGTGGGGGTGGAGCCTGGCGTGGGTTCAGGTGTATCTGTAACACTATTTTAACCACCATCAATGTCAATATTGCATTTCTAGTGCTGTCAAGCAATTAAGATGTTAAAGATGTTAATTTTGGATTATTAATCATTTCACAGCACTACCACACATTTAATTAATAAACTGTTAATATAAATATTATTAATTATATTTTGACCAAATGATTGTTTCCCTGTTTATTCCTAGAATAATATGACAAAGTTTGTGTGAATGTTGCAGAGGAAATAAACATTTCATGTATCATGTAAAGAAAGTAAAATTAAATCTTGAAGCAGAAAGACAGAATTTTTTTTTGTAGTATACACTCCAATAATTTTTAGTTTTATTTCTAACTGAACAATCAATTTTTATAGTGCATAATTCAGCTAAAATGAGCACATTTGGTCTGTTTGTGCGTCGGTCAGAATAAGCTGTAACGCAGAGTGTCCTTTATGCCGATAGTCAAACGTCTGTCTACGTGAGACGGGCCTTGATCACCAACACAAACGCTCACAATCCCGCTCTCCTGCCATGCCTACACATTCGCTTTCTTCCCACTCTCTTGCTTTCTTTCTCTCGCTCAGAGGAGCAGGAGCGCTGAGGGGGATGCTGGGAAAAGGAACTGGGCACATCTGCAGCGTGTGAGGTTCAGAGAGCCGCTGCCAGTTTGGAGCAGGATCAGACACAGAGGGAGATGCTCTGGTCCGGGTTCTACCTCTTGGCCACCCTCGCTCAGATCCGCTCAGCCAAACCGCACACACACACACACGCACCCGCACACACACACACCACCTGTTAGTTCATCTGCAGTAGCTAAAAGGACACCCTGACTCCATGAAGTTCCTCTTTCTCTCTGGAGCTTCACTTTGATGTTTGGGGAGTTTTGGAGTTGCTGCTCTTGTCCGTTTAGCAGCAGGACAGCCATCTTGACACTGAGCCCGTAAAAACACACACACGCTCGCACGCTGGCATGCATTCACACACTCTGGCTAATAGCGGGAGCATCAGTAATTCAGCTCAAATATTCATGCAGACGCAGTCCCAAAACTTCAGCAGTAAACGGAGGTGTTTATCTCAGTTGAGAGAGCCCTCATTACCACAATTACACACTCACATATTTATAAACATCTCCGCAATCTACCTTTCCTTTCACCTGTGTGCTCTCCTCCTCGAGATGCGTCTGCTTCCTTTAGAAAGCGACAGACGGATGGAGCTGAGAGCGTCGGTGAAGGCAGATGAATGATCAGTGCTGGTAAACACAAGGTTCAAGAACACCACAGAACACGGCTGGCTTACATTTCACCTCAAAACCCAACGAAAAAAGGGGGATTTCTGTATGAAATTACATGAAGCTGACTGATTGATTGATTAATTGATTGATTTTCAGAGATTATCATGGCAATTATGGAAACCAACTCAAAATGAATGAAATGCAAGAAATTATATATTATTTACATTTTAAAATATTCCTGCATTATATGCACATATTTATGCACAACATTATAATCACTATATGTTTTACAGCATGGAGTTACAATACTACTACTACTAATAATAATAATAATAATAAAGTAATAATAGGATCATATGATCAATTTAAGGTCTTTTTTTTCTGGATTTCACCAAAAAATAGGAATGTTTACTTCAGTATTTATTATTTATAAATAGATACATGTGAATACATTTAGTTTAAATGCAACAAATATATAAGAAAAAATAAAGAAATATACATTTCCATCTTCAATGACTTGATTGCTAAAAAGTATCTAGTATAATAAAAATGAACGTATTTCTGGTTTGGTGCTAATAAAGAGAAACTTGAGCCTTTTTGAAAGGGCTGTGAAGTACATAAAGACAGAAGTTTATGATAAACTCATAGAAACGTACCGTTATATAGGGATATGTAATTATGTTTAAAATATTCTGTACCAAGATAGTCTTTCAATGTACCTTTGAGTACCATTTAAAACCTTGAAATATGGCCATTCAGTACTATGAAATATTCCAGGGTAACATGGATTTGCACCACCAACATACTGTACTGTACTGTAGAAAAAGAACAACTGCTGAAATATCATTATGTCCTCATTTTTAGTAATGCTGCCCATGTTTGTAATGTGGGGAAGAGATCCAGAGTTGTTTGTTTCTCTAAGTTGTTAGAAATGTTGCAAATGTGTGGAAGATGTTTCCAGTGGCCGTCTTTGTTTTGGGTTTATGATAATGTTTTTTTCTCGTTCTCTTTGGTCTGAGAGAGTCTGCCTGACTGTGAGGGTGTCACCATTGATTTTATTTTTCTTCCTTTTAATGGGTAAATAAATTCTTCAAAGTCTGCCGTTGCCCAGAGCAAACTTCAGCGGGCCTCTTTTGAAAGTTGTTCAGCGTGTTTAAAGTTTTTGCGGTGCAGTTTCTTCACGGGAGGAGACGAGGAAAGACAAACCTCAGATCTGAGAGGAACGACTTTGCTAAGGTAGAAGAGAAACTTCACGTAGGTACAGATGTCCCTGTGGCCGCTTTGACTTTAATAAATCGATAGGCGCCCTGAGCTGGTAAGTACGGCTTTGTTCAACAGAGAGAGAAGCGGCTTTGCAGGGGCTCTTCCTTCCAACGTTTGAGGAACAAGAGAGCATGAATTTCTAGACATCTGCACACACAGGCAGTCTGAGCACATCGCTAACATACAAGCACCACTTTTACAGACAGAAACACAGACTAAAACAAGCAGGGAAACATGAATACTATGGTTGTTCATCTAAAGCAATATAACTATTAATAGTGTTTGTATTATGCCTTTATGATGCGAAGAAGGTGGTGTCCAAAAAACTACTAGTGCTATCAAGATTTCAGGTAAACATCTACAGTAACATACTGTACTTGTTGCACATTGTGCATATTTACTACAGTAAATCAATACAAGAGTTTACAAGTAACTAATACTAAACCTAACACTGTTAAACTTAACTGTTAATATGTACATATGGCAAAATGTATATTTTTATGTACTAAAGCTAGTTGCCATAACTTTTCACCTTTTTTGACCACTCATTCGCATTTACTGGTTTGCAGTCAAACAGATCAACTCTTTTAGTATAATTATTGTAGCAATTTAATTCTGCAGTATGATTATCGCAGTGTAATAGTAATATAGGCTGATTTTATGTATTTCTTGTTGTGTAGTGTATTTAAGTTTTTGCAATTATAGAACAATGTAGTTATTATAGTATAATTGTTGTAGAAGAGACTATTATTTTCTTGAAGAGCAATTCTTGATCACTGTAGTATAATTGTTCCAGTATAATTGTAGTGTAGTGTAATTCTTGCAGTGTAGAATACGTATTGTAGTATTATTCTTGTAGTTTAACTGTAGTATAATTCCTGTGGTGCAATAGTAGTGTAATGTAGTTCTTTTGAAGAATTGGTAGAATTATTGTAGAGTAGTATAAGTGTTGAAGTGTAATTGTAGATGACTGTATAGTGTAGTTCTTGTGATGTGGAATATTTCTTGTAGTTTAACTGTAGTATAATTAGTGTAGTGTAATTTTTATATGGTCTCGCTTTTGTAACACAATTCCTGAAGTGTAATCGTATAATTATTGTAGTGTAGCTGTAGTATCATATCTGTAGTGTAGATTATTGGTTCATGTAGCGCATTTCTTGTAGCGTAATTGTCATATAATTCTTGTAGTGTACTATCATTATTAAGGTGTGATGTAGTATAGTATGGTTCTTGCATAGTTCTTGTATGATTCTAGCACTGTAGTGTAATTCTGGTCAAATCATATACTGTAATACTTGTAGTGTAATTCAGAGTATAAATCTCAGTGTATCTGTAGTATATTTCTTGTGCTGAAATTGTGTGTGTAATTCTTGTAATTTAACAATAAGATATTATTCTAAACTATTTTAAATGGTCTTCTCAAAAGTATTTCCTGAAAGTCAGTACAATATGAAACAATACTTCACACGCTCATCTCAAACGATCACAAGCAGCCTCTGAATAACATGCTGCAGACGCACCTGTCTGCCCTCCAAGACGCCACGCAGACGTGTGTTAAATACACTCATGCGCCGTTATATTTAGCATCTCCTGCGTCCTCCCAGTTCAATTATGACTTTATCTCATCCTTTCCACACTTGTGCTCTCCTCGTCTCTTCCCCTGGTGTGTGAGGGTGTGAAGAGTGTGAGAAGAGACGAGCGCTTCGGCAGGTCGGCTCCCGTACAGTGACTGGAGTCTTTTTCACACCTGCTCTTCATTCTCTCCGTGCACAAGTTTACAACACACACTCACAAACACTCTGAGCTTGTCCTGTTCAGTGCTCATCTAAGAGTCCAAGTGCCTTTTAGACAGGGAAAAGGTCAAGCATTGGAAAGGACAACAATATAATTGAGTCATATGTTATAAAACAAAATACAACTTTATTATATTAATGAACACTGTGCACTACATAACATATTATCTAAGGCATCTCTTTTAGTATACATTTTTATTATTTGAAACCAAAAAGTAGAGCTGCAAATATCTTGAAAAATGAGACCAAACACATTAGTGGCAATAATAAAACATCTACTAATGGACAAACTTGCCTACATACTAATTGTTGACAATAATCAGCCAAAACCAATCCTCTGGACTGCGTCGCAAATCACATGCTAGCCTAAAAACTACATCAGATCAGGTTTAGTGCATCCGTTTTAATGTTTGGGTTGTCTTCTACTCATCAAAACTACATATGTGATTTTAATAAATACAGTAAACATGGAAACATTATTTAGATATAATTAAGATATTATAATAATAATATTATTAATTACAATTATAATTTCTGTTTGAATACGTGTCAAATTGATTTCTGTACTGTGCAGCTGTATTTCCAGCATCATTACTCCAGTCTTCAGTGTCACATGATCTTCAGAAATCCTTCTAATATACTGGTTTATTGCTCAACAAACATTTCTGATTATTGCCAATGCTGAAAACGATTGTGCTGCTCAATGTTTTTTGTGGAAACAGTGATCATTTTTTTTCTTTCAGGATTCACAGGTGAATAAAAGAACAGCACTTATTTCAAATTGATATCTTTGGTAATATTTTGTCTAATTCAATGTGAATCTTACTGAAACCCAAACAAAGATAAAGTTGCCCAGTCATCATAAACGCAGAGCACAAATTGTATGGGAAACCATACCATGTCATGCCCTTTCCTTTATATTATTTGTAGCAGATTTTCAAATTCAGTATTGTTATGTAAATAACACCCACAAACCCTTGTGCAATGGTACAGAAGGAGTTTGTGACAATCAGTATGAATGAATCGCACAGTACTGAATTTAACTGCATGCTAAAGTATATATATATACAATTTAATATTTTTACTGGCAAATATAAAAAAGCATTTTTCAGTCTAAAAATGTTTTGTGGTGTGTGTGTTTGGGAAATAACAATGAATAGCTTGATGAAAAACCAATACCATTAGTGTTGAGTTCTGGTTTACATCAGAACTGTGGTGATGCAGCTGTTGTGTCAAGTTCAGTCTGAATCATGTCCTGAATCCTTCTTGTGTCACTTCTCTGTTAAAGCACCCATAGATAAAACATAACATACTGTATACACAAAAAGCAGCTCTGGAGCAGGTTATGCGATGAGCGGCAGCCCACCAACAGACTCACCACACCGGAGAGACCAAGACAGAGAGAGAGCGATGGATACTCTGACCTGCTGAATAATGCATGACGGTCAGTACCTGTGTGTTTGAGTGTCCGGCGGGAGCCTGCAGACGGGCCGGGGGTGTACTGCTGGCTGTAAGGTGAGCAGCTGTGCACATGAAAGCTGGGCCGAGAACCCTGGAGAGAGAGAGAGAGAGAGAGAGAGAGAAGGTAAGTGTTTCACATGAACTATACTGCGTTTCTTTGTGTGTGTGTGTGTGTGCATTTCTACCCATTTGAGATATTTGAGCCTAAAGCGTTTTTCTCCCCATCTACCTGCATCTCTTAAACACAAACACAATCAAAACAATCCGTCCCACTCCAAAACACAGGGAACGACCTGCATAGACAGCATTATGAGGTATTATACACCTTTGGGTCAAACACAAAGGCAGCATGAATTCAAATTCTATACAATTCAAAGGCAATTAAAACAAAATCTGGGCATTTGAAATGACTTTGTTAGTTTAACAGCTTGTTTATGGAAGACTGCAAACCTGCAGAAATTATAAATAAGGAATGAATTAGTCCACAAGTAATTAACTAGCTAAATAAATGAGAAGATCAATTAAGTAATGATTAAATGATTTTCGACTTTGATTAAATTTAATGACATCAGAATGATCATAATTCTGATATAACTGGAAGGCAAACATTTCGGAGAGAAATAAGAGGTTGAAATCAAACCAATCAAATGCTGCTCCAGACAAACATGTCCACTACATTATAAAGTGTGTGTGTGCCAGACTTTTCATGTTTCTGA
Source organism: Enteromius paludinosus (assembly GCA_032361165.1). Classification (NCBI taxonomy): domain Eukaryota; kingdom Metazoa; phylum Chordata; class Actinopteri; order Cypriniformes; family Cyprinidae; genus Enteromius; species Enteromius paludinosus. The sequence goes on from JAUMHQ010000058.1 coordinate 388,371, forward strand.
AATACATCTCTTCTACTCACCAAGGCTGCATTTATTTGATGCAAAATACAGCTAAATCTGAAAATATTGTGAAATATTATTCGAATTTAAAATAATGGTTTTCTATGTGAATATGCTGCACAATATTGTTGTGATAATTGTGCTGCATTTCATTTTTGCAGGATTCACAGATGAATAGAAAGTAAAAAAGAACAGTGTTCATTTGAAAGAGGAATCTTTCTGTGATGTTATAAATGTCTTTTCTGGCACTTTTGATTAATTTAATGCATCCTTGATGAGGTATTAATGTCTTCACAGGAGAGGTCACTACGTGTTTGACTGTTTTGTCGTGTTGTGCATCAGTCCTGGGTTTCTTTATCACAACGAATGAGAAACAGCCTGTAAACATCCCTCTCTCTCTCTGTCGGGACAGGCGGAGCGAGTGACCTGTGTAACACCTTGTCCAGGACAGATGGCAGAGCGAGCACGCTCAGATCTGCCAGAACAATCTGCTGAGAGCAGGTGTGAGCTAATTGTCTCCTGCACAGGCAGAAACCGGCTCATGCCAACGTTACCTGGGTGGAAACAAATATCTTCATTTAGTCCTGACACACACACACACAGCCAGCGCAGTGAAGAGCGGAGATACAGCGACCCTTTCCATCCCTCTGGAGCTCAGATCCAAAACCCAGTGAGGTGTCCTGCTGTCTGCTGTCTACATAGACAGCTGCCTTCTGAGGGCGCATGCTAACTGGAATCAAAGCTGGTAAGCAGCAGCAGCAGCAGCCACCTCCAATAGAGTTTGCCATCAGCTTGATGCCAAGCTAACAACCCAATACGCTAATTTAGCTTAAAAAGCTCACTAGATAAAAGTTACTTTTTACTCACCATCGAAGCATCTTCCTTGTATGTGACTTTCTTCGTTAAGACGAATCCAGTCGGAGTTATATTAAAAACTGTCCAGACCCCTGTAAACATTTCCATGGAGATAAACACACACACACCACACACACTCATACAGAGGTCTAGAGGGCTGCTGTGTAAGAGTTTAGCCTCCTCCTGCTTGCTCTGTCTCTCTGTCTGAACACACACACGTCAGTCTACATACAGCATGATTATATATGGACGTGGGATATGCAATGTATGCAGTGTGTTTTGCATTTTCTGATTTTACAGTACATTGAATTTTGTGATTATACGCAGATGATTATGGTTTTGCATAAGCCACCTATGTCCCAACCAGTTCATATTCTTCTTCTTCTTTTTAGATAGGTACACTAAACAACATGAACACTGGCAAGGACTGAAACTAAACGTAAAATAAAATAAACTCAAAGAAATGTATTTTATTTTATTTGTATTTGATAGTTTTGATTCTCAACTACAACTAGAACTCAACAGCAATAGCCAAATAATGAAGATTATTCAGACATTTTAGATTATTTTATATTTTATTAAATTTGATGTTAGTCAACATCAGAATCTTTAACTGTGTAATTAGTCAGAAAACAAGATGATCCTTGATTAAGAAAAAAAAACGCCATAAATTAACTTGCGATGTTATAATCTAAATACGTAAACATAAATGTGTATAATATGTAAACAAATAAATGGCATGGAATAAACATTACATACAACATATTTGTGAGGAAAAAACAAACAAACCCTTAAATGGAAGAATTACATAAAGATTAATCATATGAGAATTTTGTTTTATGTGTCTTAATTTGATTTATTTTTTATTTATTTTACTCATTTTAATGTTGCATATATATATTTAAAGATACATTGACAGATTCTAGCTAGATAAC
>JAUMHQ010000058.1:390260-443846 GCA_032361165.1 Enteromius paludinosus
TAAAATTAAAATTAAAATTAAAATTAAAATTAAAATTAAAATTAAAATTAAAATTAAAATTAAAATTAAAATTAAAAATCAATTATCAAATACTGTTCTTTTCTGAATTTTCTATTAAATAATCCTGAAAAATAAAATATTTCCACAAAAATGTCTATAAAAATGACCTCTTATCATGTTTTGTAATTCTAAGACTAGAACCGTCCGATTGTTCTTCATGTGCTGTGACTTTTCTAACAGGTCAGAATCATCATTGTCTTCCTCACAGACGATCAAATCTGAGAAACAAACACACGTTTGATATATTCTTTGTGACAGTCGCAGTGTTTTACAGTCTCCTGCTCTCTGATTGAATTTCTTTTCTTGATAAAATTTGTAATCACCGAAGGAAGCAGTCGTAGAGCAAGCGTTTGCTTTTGAAAGTCATTGAGTTTCTCATTGATTGCCAGTGTGTTTCAGGAGGTGCTCTGAAGGAGTGCAGTACAGATATCAGAGCCGCAGACGATCAATAGAGCTGATTAATCACCCACCGTCCTGCCGTCAATATCATATACGCCACAGACCTGAGACGGGAAATGGCCTTACAGCGTCCAGGACACACGTTTGTACAAAATAATCAGCTCTTCAACGAATCCTGCAGCAGAACAAACACCTTCCACACAATCAGACCTCATGAACATCTCTCTGTCTCGTACTATCAATGAAACAAATGATAATACTCTCACACGCGTCTCCTTTAGGGTTTCAGGGCAGATCTCAGAGACAAACGTATTCATATTTAACAATGCACATTGTTTCACAGCAGCTTTATCACAACATAATGATTTTATAATATTTAGACATGTTTATATCTTACAGTAAATTAGAGCTCAGTTTCATTCATTTTGCAACAATATAATCAATCAAGCTTTTGAGATTTGCTCTGTTATATATTTGGCTTTATGAGGGCCTAAATTTAAGATTTATGTGTTTGAATTGCATATGAATTACACAATTTTAACAAACTAATAATCTTACGCTTATTTTTATTTGATGTGTTCCTCATATATTCCTATACGTTCCTTACCAGCTAAACGAATAAATGCAAACGTATATTTGCACGTCATACATTAAACAGGCCAGGTTTTTATTTAATAAACTAGAAATAAAAGGTTTATCAGCTCATCATCAGTCAAGTCTATGTGCTTCATTTGTTTTAATGTTGTATTTGTTCAGATTAATTTTCTTGTTCTACAGCTATAAACATTTTCCAATGCTTTTGCTTTACTGTTTTTTTTTACTAAATAAATGTATTATAAATAATTAAAATATTAATAAAAAATGAATAATTGTTTTCACACTGAACTGATTAGATGTGATTTATAATGGAGCATAATGCATTATAAATAAATGTGTTTTGAAAATACGCTTACAGTGGCCGAGAGAGCTCAAGGCGCTGCAACTTAAGAAAACACAGCGCGTTTCTGTGTGCGGTTGTGTTGCCAGAATTTGCTGCACTTGTTTTGTCAAACTGATGAAGATGCTTTAATGGATTAACGTTTTTTTCTGTTTGCATGTGTTTTCTTAAGTTGCGCTCTCTCAGTCACCCTATCATCAGAATGAAAGCACATATGTGCTAATAGTTCATTATGAACTTTAGAATGTTTGTTTTTATTTTTTATTTAAATGGCACAACATTTACCTGTTTGTTTCATTTATGTATCACTGATAAATATGCATCACATTTAATTCATTAAAATTATTTATTCCACATTTTATAAGCAATTCAAACACATAAATCTTAAATGTAGGTGTAAACATTTATTCATTTTTTTTTTTTTTTCTTCGAGAGCATGTAAACAAACTTTAAAGCCGCTCTCTCTGCTCTATCTGTGTCTCTTTTTATTTTTCATACGCAGTTTTAGGAGAAACTCCAGAAAGTTGTGGAAGCGTGTGTTTGATCTCCTCACTCACCTACAGCTCTGAAGCATCACAACACCTCATTGATCAGGGAGTGTATGGGATGTTTGCATTGATTGGGAAAGTGCTGGCTCTTATTAAAGGCCCGCTGCTTCTCCCCAGGCCTGTGTTCGGTCCTCTCCAGTCGTCTGAGCTCTGGACTCTATCGATTTCTCCCGCTGTTCCTGCATGTCCTCTCCAATACGCCGCGGCCCCGCAGCCCTGCGCCAGCTGTAATTTGTGATAAACGATCGTAGATTTAACAAATCCTGCATCAATATCATATCTGGCGTGGGAGAGCTAGCAGGCGCAAACATTTAGTTTGGACTGAATTACTGGCTGGTTAATATTCCCTGTAGTCGACGGGGTCAATAGAGACACAGAAGCAGAAGGACTCTCCGTTCTCTCGAGATGAGGACACACTTATGACATTTTACCTTCAGTCTTTATTTGGCTGTAATCATCATCTGAAAATGCACACTTCACCTGATGCTCCTAAATCTAGTTCATTTTACCACATACATCATGTTTCAAGTGAAGGTTTATTGTTATTTTAGATGAGTACCACCTTTAAAGTATGTTTGAGGTGAAACGTCCTCATATAAGTTTCACATTTATGCTGCAAAGAGCAGGATTTCTGAGCTGGTTTAGTGTGTCAGGTGGTTTCTGAAAACAGCTGCTTGACTGAATGACAATGAACATAGTCACTGTCATCTAAAACTAAAAACTATTAAATATTGTTTAGATTTAAAATAAAATAAATAAATAAAAATAAATGCATTTAAATTAGCACAGCCAAATATAAAATACTAATAAATTAAGCCTAAATATGATAGATTATTATTACAAAATTAAAAATGTGCATATAAATATGAATATATATATATATATATATATATATATATTTTCCAAACATAAAAAAATAAAAATACAATTTAAATACAATTTAAATACAATTGAAAACATTAATAAAACAAAACGATACCATACAAATACTACAATTAAAATAAACATTTAATATTAAAAAATATTAAATTAAATTAAATTATTAAACAATGTCAAAAGCTTAAAATGAGAAGGAAAAATACAAGGAAATACATATTTAATATTATTTATTAATTAATTAAATAGTATAATAACTTAATAATAAGTCATACAATAACTTTATATTTAAACTGGGAATGTAAAAAAATTTTCACATAAATAAAAATAATAATAACAATAATAAAAACACAAATGTGACATGATCACGTGTTTCTAGCCACTTTTGATGAAGGTGGTTTAGGATCACAAAACACTTGGAGCTCGTTTTCACCTTTTTTCAACACTTGAAGATTGTTTATAGCAGGAGGAAATAATGCCTTATTGAATTTATTTACTGACAATTGCATTCAATAGCATAGAGAAGAGTGTACCTCGTTTGGAGGATCAGCTCATTCTCACATCTCCAGCACATCAGTGTGAAGTCAGAGCCTGGTTAAAGCTCCCTGAGGTCCGGCTGCTGACCACAGACTCCTGTCAGGATGGTCCCGAGCGAAGCGTCAGTGTGACAGTCTGGAGAGAGACAAGCCGAGCTCGTCTCGTTAGTGTGACGGATACCTGTGACGACTGACATAATGAATGACACTCAATGCAGATCATCTTCACACAGTTATAATTTATTCTGTTTCAGAAACCTCTTCACGTTTCTTTTTCTGTCTTTAGCTCATTTGTGAACACAAGATGACAGCGTATTTCTCAGAGGATCGGAACAATCCACTAAACATATATTCACGTTTAGACTTCACTCCTGACGAGTGTGAACGGTAACAGGTTCTGACTGCAGTGGTTAGGTTATTTATGAATATACTTTTTGGGGGGTGATTAAAAATACAGTCAAAAGGATGAAATATTACAATGTAAAATAACAGCTTTCTGTGTGAATCAGCATCAGTACTCCAGTCTTCATCCTTCAGAAATCTTTCTTATTATCAATGTTGAAAACGGTTGTGCTGCACAATTTGTATTTGTTTTTATTTTTAGTGGGAACTGTGATGCATTTAGTTTTTCAGGATTCACAGATGAATAGAAAGTTCAAGTGTAACTTTATAAAAATCTTTACCACCGATTTTGACCAATGCATCCTTACTGGACAAAAATGTAGAGAAAAACAAAAAGATGACAAAGGGACCTAACAAAATGACTAAAATAGTTGAAAATTAAAACTAATATAAAAATAAAATATTTACAAAAATGTACAAAATGACTAAAACTTATATTAAATTAAAAACTGAAAATTTAAAATAAAAGATATCATTACAAGTATTTTTTGTTTGTTTGTATGGTTTTTAATAAATAAACACACAAATAAATATATAAATAATTTTGACAAACCCCAAAAGTCTGAATGGTTTATAGTTATGTCATGATTATGATGCAGTCTTGTTCTGGTAAAGCAACATTTTTATTGGCCAGGTGAGATTATTCAGATCCATATACCTATAAGTTATGAGTCAGAGACTGATTTTGTAATGATTATTAATATTATTTATTAAAGAAGTAGCTCATCGTTTGTTGATGTGTGCAGTCAGTGAAGACATGTTGTTAATTTATTGCTTTCTCTTGTGTATTTATTTATTACATTCAGTTTTTTTCCTTCTTCTTTTGCTGTGTGCCTGTAGATTCAATATCAGCGCAAGAACTGAGGTACATGTTGAACATTCACTCACACAGAACAAACATTGAATACAGGAGGACTCAACAGTAAACTGAATAATAATAAAACGGTGACCGGTATGAAAGATGACGCTGTCTGGAAAAAGAGTGTTCACAGATAAAGAAAAAGGAAAATAAAAAAGGCCCTCCAACCTCAGTGTAGCTCATTAGTCCTGGATAATGTCATGCGCAAACGAGACGCCTTCCTAATGAATCATTTAAATATTAGCATGTCAGATGTGGATCTCTGTGGAGTGAGATTTGAATACCATCATATTTACCTGTTTTCAAAACACTTTGAATTTGCATGCATTTAAGACATGTGATTATCATCATGTATGTAAAGCATTCGATGAGAAAGAGCAAGGAAAACATTCATTATCACCCAGCTCGTCGAGACCCGGCAAAGTGAAGACTGACAAATGTGCTCAGATGAAACAAGCCGTTTTCTCTTAAAAAATACAGTTAATGTCAAAATACACTCTGGCAGACATATTTTATTATGTTGATGTGAGTGGAGAGAGATTTCAGGAAACTTCTGAATAAATTCTGTTTTGGGTCACTGTTGACTTCTATAGTAATTTTCCTTTTTCCTGTGGGAGCCAGTGGTGACCCGAAACAGCCTGATTACAAATTTTCTTCAAAATAGCTTTCTTTGTGTTCAGCAGTACAAAGAAATTCATATAGGTTTGGAACTACTGGAGTCAATGACTACAGCACTTTCGTTTTTGGGTGAACTATTCCTTTAAGTCACTGGGGTATTTTTGTAGCAATAGCCAAAAATATGTAGTTTTTTCTTTCTATGCCAAAAATCATTAGGATATTAAGTAAAGATCATGTTCCATGAAGATACACCTCTTATATCTCAGCCAAATATTATCCTATACTAACAAACTATACATCAATGGGCACTTATTTATTCAGCTTTCAATAAAAAAAAAAAGACACTTAATTGCATCCAAAATAAAAGTATTGGTTTACATATATGTGTTTGTGTTCTGTGTGTATTTATTATTTATATATAAATACACAAGCATACAGTATATATTTTGAAAATATTTACATGCGTTTGCATGTCTGTATTGATATTCATAAAATGTATATTATACATAAATATATTTAATACATAAACACAACATATTTCTGAAATAAATATAATATTACAATAACATATTACAAATAAATATGTGTATTTATAAGTACATACATTTACACAGCACACATACATATATATTGTCACGGTCAGAGGGAGACGGAAACCGGGAGGTAATTTTTATTTACAGATGGGGAGCAATACAGAGATCGGTGCAGGTGAGTAATTCAGGTGATAAACACAGGTTAACAAACACAAGAGCTCTTCTTTCAGCAGGTATGCTTGAATCAAATGAATAAAGCAAATACTCAGTCTTTTAAAGTTCGTGACTCTCAAATGTTGAAGGCTCAGGCAGGCAGGCAAGAGAGCTGGGATTCAGAGCGTTCTCTGCAGAGGTTGAGTGGAGTAGCGACAAGCTCAGCCTCAGCATGTTTGGCTGAAGCTGGGTTTTGTAGGGTGCTGGTGATTAACGGCAGGTGTAGGGAGTGACGGTGATTGCGAGAGTGTGCGTGAGACTGGTCCAGGATCAGTGACTGGTGCAGCTGAATTAGTGCTCTGGGTGGATCTGGTTACCAGCCTGATGGAAGACGTGACACAAAACGAATATTTAAACATTTTCTCAGGAGAGGAGAAAAAAACCCTCAAAACAATGGGCAGATTAAAAAGACCTCATTGGGATTATTTTTATTAAAAGTAAATGAAAAGTTTCTGAAAAGTTTGGTTGAATATATACACGAGATCAGTTCAGTCTAATATGTTTCTGCAGTGTCTCCCAAATGTCTGTCAATCATCCAGAGGTCCCGCCCTCTAAACGCTGGGGGGCTGCGTGATTGGCAGAGTGTGTCACAATCTCGCAAATTTCCCTGCTTTGTGTTTCCCTCAAGAATGAAGGGAAGACTCGTCCTGTCAGAGGAGTCTGAGAACGGCTGCTTTAGTGTTTAAGATTACATCACTTCCACAGTGTCTCAGACTATACAGTGAACCTGGAATTACTTACAGTGTCCTCCAAAAGTACTGGCACAGTAATGACGGAATGACTTTGTTTGCTGTGTAGTCAAGACCAGGGCAGCACAACGCCAATGTTGGGCCCCTCACGACACAACACCTCATCGTTATTAGTAATAATAGAAATCAATATGTCATTTTGTGCCCCCTGTTACTCAGGTCCGCTATTACCTGTTCCTCAAGACATCTGCAAATATGATTGGATTAGAATAAGATGAATATGAGACAGAACCACAGAATGTCACATTTCATTATTATTAGCTGTATCGACACGTACGTGTTTTAACAAATAAATTGGACTGTAGTGTTCATCCCACGTATTTCATACAAGTCAGGGAGTTAGGTAAGGTAAGACATTTCTTTTAAATAGATTTATTCACCAGGGACACCTTTAATTGATCAAAAGTTACAGTAAAAACTTTTTAGTCTTTTTTAAATGTTACAAAAGATTTATATCTCGAAAATTGCTGTTCTTTTAAACTCTCTATTCATCTGTGAATCCTGAAAATAACATTTATCACTGTTTCCACAAAAAAACATTCAGCAGAATGACTGTTTTCAACATCAATAATAATGAGAAATGTTTCTTGAGCAGCAAATAAATATATTAGAATGATTTCTGAAGGATAATGTGTCACTGAAGTTCAGCTGAACATCACAAAAATAAATTACAGTTTTACACATATTCATATAGAGAACAGGTATTTTCAACTTCAATAATATTTAACTCGTTTTTACTGTGTTTTTGATTAAAGAAATGCAGCCTTGGTAAGCAGAATATATCTCTCTATATATATATATCTATATATATATATATATATATATATAATAGCATATATGTTATATCTTAATTGGCTTTTTAGTCTTTGTCTGTTCATTTAAAATTTAGTGGACAAAATATTGTGTTTTTTTTTATACTGGGAAAACAGACCAAAGTTGACTCATCCCGCCTTTGGGCTATTAAAAAAGAATGAGCCCCTTAAAAATTAAAGTGTTTGCATGAAAAATGATTTTAGGTATGTCAGATTATGAGTGTTTATAAAGGCGTCGGAGCAGTATTTAATTTAAAAGCAATATCCATAATTGCATATTTGTTGTATCACAGTTATTTTTAAGCAGTGAACTCTAATTGCTGCTAATTTGCTCAGGTCAGTATTTCAGATATCTGATATGATGTGGACGTGTCAGTTGTCTGTCTGACGGTCTGTCTCTTTTGTTTGTGCCGTGTGTGTCTGCGTTCAGCGAGCGCCAGCGTCTGATGCCAGCAGCCGGAGCCCCTGGGCTGGGCCGGGCCGAGGACAGATGTCACCATATTGGACTGATGCACTTGACTAGATTTTATGTGGGAAGGCAATGTTAGGATAAACAGTTAAACACAAAAACACATCCCCGACAGACCACGCACTCCAAAACAACTCTGCTTCTCACGCAAAGCTATCAGATGACATGCAGCACGGGGGATTGCAGTTTTTTTTTTTTTTTTTTTTTTTTTTTTATTAATAACGATTTGATATTGTTATTTGAAAAAGGGGTAGCTTGAACATCCTGCAAAACATCTCATTCGTTGTTGCAGTGAAAAAAAAAAAAACATGGAGGTGAGTAAATGATACAATTTTAGAATTTTGAATGCGTGACCCTTCGCCGTATGATACATTGATATTCTTGGAATAACTGATGGAACGGTTTCCATAGCAGCACATGGAATAACAAACCAACCTTTGTTGCATTAATGAACATTCACCAGTTTATCAGACGCTCTGTGTGTGTGTGTGGTCATGTTGGCCGAGCTCCAGCCTCGTTCATCAGGCGGTTTGGAGTCTGTTTGTCTTGTGAGGTCAGAGAGGAGCAGGATGTGTGTGTTATTAACGCTCATGCTGTAGTGTGTGTTTGCCCTGCAGCTGAACGTATGCAGAAGGTTCAGTACAATCACCCATAATCCTTCACTCTCTCCTGCCCCTCATGCTCCGAGCGCATCTTTCTTTATCAGCCGTGATATAATACAAACATTACAGCATAAATAACAGGTCCATTATAACATTTAACAGTCATAATATAAAATTAATACAGCAGTCAATCAATCCCAAAAATGCATTGGGTGTGTTCTGGGGACAGTAAGATTTTTTTAATTATTATTTATTTGGCAGTAAAGACATTTCTAATGCTTCAAAAAACTCTGTTTGAAATAAATGCTGTTCTTTTTTAACTTTCTGTTAATCTGTGAATCCAGAACAACAAAATGTATCACAGTTTCCACAAAAATATTGTGCAGCACAACTGTTTTTTATTTCAAAAATAAAATAAAATGAGTAAAGCCTCGGTGGGAAAATCCATCAGAAACATAAAAATCCTACTGACCCTTACAACTTCTGAATGGTAGAACTATATATGGCTGATTGATATCCAGTGTAAATAATAGCGGTCTGGTCGAGTCTGTGAGCCTCAGGGATTGTTGACTTACACATGGCTTGTCATCTGAAAGGTAAAGGAGGAGAGCAGGAGAGGTGGGAAAAGAAAAGAGCTTCAGAGACTCTCACCTCTGCGTCTCTCTGCGGAGGTCAAACGCCCAAACTCCAAAACTCAGCCTCGACAAAGTGTCTGGGATACAGCAGTCCCCAGTAAATGACTCCGATGTCTAAAAGCCTGTTTTAGGGTGAAGATGGAGAGCAGGAGATGGTGTGAAAGCAGAAGTGGAGGTGTGCGTGGCTGTGGATCCCTGGAGAAGATGCTGTGAAGATCTCGGCTCGCTTCACCTCCGGCTGACTCCAGCAACCTGGTCACTTCACACACACACACTCCTGAACATCCGGCCAGAAACACACTCACACACTCTCTGGAAGGTAATGGTGCGTTGATCTCTGGGGTTCAGGGTGTTGTTGAATGTCTTGCAGGTTAAATGCACACTTAAAGACTCACTTCTCAACCTGAGCAGAAGCCAGAGACCAGAGAGACACGACCGAGTTCAGCACACAAACACACTCTTCTGCTTGTGTGTGTGAGATTCAAAGCATCTTCATCACAGATCGTGATGTGGCGTGTTTCACCTGCTGTCTGTCTCATCTCTTCCACCTGGATGAGTTTGATTTACTGAGCTTTACACTAGATCGTCAGATATGACAGGATTTCCTGAAATGCCAGAGTTTGGCTTTGTTTTCTTATTGACAATCTCTCTACAGTTCTCTGACATTAAGTGTACTCATATTTGCTCTCTGTAGATCCCACCTTCTCACAAGCCATGACTGGTCCATCATGTACAATGCCTGCACGCTATTGGTCAAACTACCTGTCAGTCATTATCAAAAATTTTGCTTCCCCAATCAAAAATACAAAATGTAGTCAAAGAGATCAAATCAAGTCATTCCACTCAATTCAGAATGATTTTCAGATTCTATCAAAACAAGAATATAATGCTAGTATGCATGTATTTCAAATTCAAGTTCTTTTTACTTGTAAATATCACTTTATGAAACTTCAATGCATTCAAACTACATGTTGACTTTATATATTGGATAATATTCTATTTTATGCCACATTTATGTCCGTAGTGCTTTATACGATACAGATCGTTTAAAAGCAGCTTCACACTAATGAACATAATTTTATTAATTTTGCCAAGTTCTTGAAACGTGAATTTGTTCGTGAAGGTTCTCAGTCTGTAATTGTAACCTCCTGTGGTGTCTTCCATCAGGTCCTATAGTCTCTGTCCAGTCGAGGTCTGTCAGGATGAAAATCACCTTTTGTTTAAACGCCTTCAATTATTAAACACCTTCAGTGCCCTCAGGGGCCGCCAGATTAAAGGTTTTAGCAGAGCGACAGGGGCCAGTGTTGTTATTCCAGCATGAGCTTCTGTTCGCTCGAATAATGACTCACTCGGAGAAGCTCAGAAACACAAAACTAGCCGACAGACCTCAGGAAACAGCTGTCGGAGACACGGACTCCACGCTGCCCTTTGGCTCTGGCTATATCTGTATTTATTTATTATTTAGTTTTATTTATCTGCTGGTTTTTATCCTTCTCTTTCTCTTTCTTACCTAGAAGCAGGTTGGCAGAGGTTCTAATGTTGTGTGTGTTCGGCCGCTGGACGAATCCTCTGTTTCTCTGTAAACCTGCATGTAAATGGACTCGCGTCTCTCCGGAGACCCTCCGTTCGGCTGGAAATAGTGCACTTCACTTTGCTTTCCCAGTTTTTTTTCTTTTTTTCTTTTTAAACCTGCTGCTCTAAAATACACAAACAAAAGAGTGCCGAGGATTTGTCTCATATGAGCAGCTTTAGGGAGGAAGAACGGCTCTGGCGTGTTTTGATTGAAGGAAATGTTTAATGTGGGAATTTGAATAGACACGGACTCACATTTTTAAGAACATACACAGATCATGGTGATTCTCCTTATCTAAGAAAGCATTGACTTGAGAAATAAAGCACATGCATCTACTGGTTTGTTTTCCACCATACCATTTATTCAGTTGGTGAAGATGTGCTTGTCATTGTTAAAGATGCATGGCTTCCGTCAGAGAGAATCATAACACTGAAGATATCTCTGGAAATATATACGAGCAGGTCAAGCGCCGCAGGGCCTGAAATCTCTCTCGCTCTCCACACGGCTCCGGGTCAACAGCCTAATTGTATTTTCAGGCATTTTGTGTGTTTTATTTTGATGTTCGGGAGAATTGTAAATGAGTTGAACAAAATGAAAATAAACCGATGATGAGCTTTGACTTCTTCACAGGAAACAGAATGTGTTCTCTCAAATCAGTCAACACATAGATAAATAATGTTTGGATGTTAAACTGGATGCACATGATCTGATTTAATGCAAAGTCAGTTATAAACCACACTACACTAAAAATAAAGACGCTTCATGATGCCATTAAACAATCTTTTTCGTCTAAATATAGAACTTTTAACAACTGAAGTGTCTTAGTTTCTTCTGCAGATTATAAAAAGGTTGAGAATCTTTGACTCAATGCATCTTTGTGGAACCAAAAATGAAGCATCTTTAATTTTAAGAGTGTAAAAGGGGATTTTCACGCTGACAGACAAACCATTTTGGGTTTAGTGAACGGTTCTTATGTTTTTTTTCGGAATGTGGAAAACATTTTAATGATCTAAAGAACCTTTAGTGCATTGGACATTTCAGTAGATGTTAAAGGTTCCTCATGCAATCATAAATGCTGGTAAAGATTTGTATGAGTGCAATCATACATTGATTTATCTATAAAACTGAAATACTGAGCCTTAAAACATTGATCTTTTGTATGAGCAGCCTGCCATATGGTGTATTCAAGTCATGTCAGAAAGACTGCATTTACGAGGAGAATGCACATGAACACAGTGACATCACTGTACAATTACAATATTGTACACTGAACTTGTATTACAGCATCTTCATAATTGTATAGTAGTAGCATCTATTTAGTTGAAGTCTTTTTTCAGAGCGGTGTGCGTGTGTTTGTGAGAAAACATGGCATTTTTCATAATGCATGCAGCATTTGTAATATCAATCCGTTTTTTTTAAATGGATACACTTATTATACATATATATCTTTTTTTTTATATATATTGCATGTACAAAACATACCAGAAGCAGCTATGAAGCAGTGGCTTGAGTTTTAGTCAGGCCTTTGTCATTTCTGACCGATGATGGGTTATCTAATAAACCTCACAAGCTTATGAAGCAAATGTAGCAGCTACAGTACAGTTATCATTCTTACAGAAGCAGCAATGTCTTCTGATTGTAGATATTTCGCTGTGAGTCCCGCCGAGCCGAACAGCAGCAGGCCAATAATGCAGCTCAATAAACTCGATGGCATTTTTGCATTGCCGTATCGACTGTGACCTGTGATGTTTAATGAAACCTGCACAGGCCCCAGAGAGACACATTAACAGCCGGATCTCTGGATTGAGGGTTCAGAGGCTTGCGGATTCTCCCAGAAGGGATCCGGGAAACAAATTAGCCACACGCTGCAAACACGTTTGTCATAGGTGTGTGTGACTCCATATTCCACTTTATCAATACATTCAGCCTCTCTACTCGACACCCATGAAACTAAACAAACTGAGAGTGTTAGGATAGGAAGAGTCAGAGGTAAGCTGTCAGCAGACATTAAGCTTATTGATATTATATACTGTGTTTATATTGTCTGCTAATTGCCTACATTGTGGAGTCCAAAAGGTTTCTTTGAATCTTTGATTTACAACAGAACCTGCAGTCTGGCTAATGAAAAGCAATCTGCCTTCATCCTTCACAATCTTCTGAAGACTTTATGAATCTCATAACCACGCATTTCGGGTGACAGGTTTAATATTTAAAAACGGCATGTACCTGTGCTGGATTAATTATCATTTTAAACGTTCCATCATTGCAGTTATATACATAATTTCCATATTTCAATTAATATTCAAATGATGTATAGCATTTTAAATGCAAATATGTAATATATTCAGGATTAGCTGTATTACCTTTAATCAGTGGCTGTCCTGAACTAGCGGCTCTGTTCTTAATAAGCTGTTTCTCTGCAAGTTCCTCTTTACTTATTAGAATACAATACACCAACGTCGGCCCACAAAAAAAATGTCTAATATTATTTCTCACAATTAACGAAGAGTCGAAAACACAGGGCCAAGTTAATTTGCACCGGCAACAGACACAGGCACGCTCGCACACGCCACGGTTCGGAGGTGGTAAACAGACTCCTGACTTCCCCAGAATCACTGAAGTGTTTCAAATCTAATTTGAATATATGAATGTTTGCTTTGTCTGTTGTGCTAAACTGACTCTGTGATTCAGGGGCAAATTGCGGCAGTGGGTTTAACGCAGGCCAGCGCTCACAGGAGGATGACTGCGGGCAGGTTACGGCATTATTCTGCGCTCTGTTTCTTAAGATTGACAATCAGCCTAATTTAGAAAGCGGGGTTAAGCGAAATCCCTCAGAGAGGACAGCCGCTGGGTTACCTGGATGGAGAACTTTATGTTTAAAAGCTGCACATCAGATCATTTTATATTATTTGTAGACCCTGAGGTCTGCTTTTAACATAGGTAAAATTATTTACTGACCTTTTTTTCATGAGCATTGTCCATTTTATCTTCATGTGGAGCTAATTATAGTGGTGGGTGGAGTCTGAGATGTGGGTGTGGTTAGATGGTGGGCGGAGTAAGTAGTGTGGGTTTGTTGTCCCTATGGGTTTGGTGGTGAATGGAGTCTGATATAGGTGGGGTTTGTTGGTGGGTGAAGTCTGTGATATGGGTGTGGTTTATGGGTGTGGCCTGGGTGGTTCTTTGTGCCAGAGCATTCATCATTTATTTTGTTCTTGTGCATTTCCACCTTTCTGATATGGGTAGGGTTTGGTGATGGGTGATGTCTGGTTTGAACATGACTTCGGTGGAAGTCTGTGATGGGGGCATCGTTTGGTGATGGGTGGAGTCTGATATGGCTGTGATTGGACAGTGGGTGGGGCTTGAAATATGGGTGTGGTTAGATGAAGGGTGGAGTCTGTGATTTGGGTTTGGTGTCCGTGTGGAGTCTGATATGGGTGGGGTTTGTTGGTGGGTGAAGTCTGTGATATGGGTGTGGTTTATGGGTGTGGCCTGGGTGGTTCTTTGTGCCAAAGCATTCATCATTTATTTTGTTCTTGTGCATTTCCACCTTTCTGATATGGGTAGGGTTTGGTGATGGGTGATGTCTGGTTTGAACATGACTTCGGTGGAAGTCTGTGATGGGGGCATCGTTTGGTGATGGGTGGAGTCTGATATGGCTGTGATTGGACAGTGGGTGGGGCTTGAAATATGGGTGTGGTTAGATGAAGGGTGGAGTCTGTGATCTGGGTTTGGTGTCCGTGTGGAGTCTGATATGGGTGGGTTGTTGGTGGGTGAAGTCTGTGATATGGGTGTGGTTTGGTTTAGGGGTGGAGTCTGTGTTGTGGGTGTGGTCTTAGTGGTTCACATTCATAATACATTTTTTCATGTGATGAAAAAGTGATGACCATGATTTTGGTGGTGGGTGGAGTCTGTAATGTGGGTGTGATTTTATGATGGGTGGAGTCGATCGATTGGCCATGATTTGGTGATGGGTGGAGTCTCATGTGTGGGTGCTTTTTGTGCCAAGAAGATATATTTTGTCATGACCACTTTCCACCTTGTATATGTCCCTATGCTGTATCAAAACTGATGCTATTTAATGCATTGTTTTAATGTGTACATTTTCACAGAACAATGAACTTTATTTTTAAAACAATAAGTACAATTTGTTTCCTTACAGTGAATCCCAGAGAAGAAACAGAAAACCTCCAAATAAAAAGTCTTACACTTCTGCTGGTGCTCTGAGCGGCTGCGGAGACACATCCTCACTGTGTGTGTTTGAGGGTAGAGATGTTACGGTGAGTGTGTAGACAGCAGTAAACGTATATGCCGGTAATGGATAGGTTTATTTTAGAGACAACCATCTGCTATCAATCTCGCTTTCTCTCTCTCTCATTCAGGGAAAACGATAAAGACAGATTCTGTCATGAACGGGAGCCCAGAGTCCTCTGGAGGCTGAAATCTCAGGCATTTCCTGTAACAGTAATAAAAATGAGCAGGCTTAAAGGTGACATTTCACAATTTACTCTTATTTGTGTCTATAAAGTGAATTCTGCGGCTCTTGACTCATTCACGGTGCCTGCGTGTAAGAGGTGAACATTAACAATGTCCTGAGCAAATGGAAATTCTATCCCCTTTTATTAAAGCACCTGCGCTGTGTCCAGCAGGCCTGACCTCAGAGGAGACATTTTCACCTACTGTCACCTCCCCTATCCTTCAATTTATGCTCGTCTGAGCACTCTAAACCCAAGGGCCTGGATAGGTAGGCGAAAAAAGACAGAAAGAAAAGAGGGAGAACATGTTTGTCTTTGCCTTTATGGAAGGATATTCATCATTTAAAGTATTTTAGGCATGTTTTTTCTGTCATTCTCTTTGTGATGTGATGAGAAAATATTTACGTTCGTATGGGGACATGAACTAGAAAATGATTGCATTGGGCGGAGTCGGTGAAGTGTGTGTGGTCAGGGGTGGGCATAGTTTTTGGTGTAGTGTGATGAAATGTGTGTGGACGTGACTTGGAGACAGTACTTTGTCGTGGGTTTTGTTGGTGGGTTGAGTCTCTTGTGAGTGGTGTCTATGTTTTTAAGACATGTCAGTGGTGGAGTGTGGTTCTTTGATGTAGGTTTGGTATTTGGTGGAGTATGTGATGTGGTTTTCTTGGTGGGTGGAGTCTGGTTTGGGTAGTGTCAATTTCACAAGTGTGATTTTGGATAGAATATGTTATGTGGGCGTGCCTCGTGTAGATGTGTCATAGTGTGTAATCTGTATTAAGGGTGGGGTTGTGTTGGTGGGTGGAGCCTAGTTTAAGTGGGGTGTCTATGTTGTAGTGCTGACATGAGTGTGATGTTTGTGTGTGGATTGGGGGTGGTATTGGGTGGTGTCTGTGATGTGGGCATGGTTTTATGGTAGGTGTAGTCTGTTGTGGGTGGTGTCTATGTTTTGGAGACATGCATGGGGGTGTGGCCTGCAGGTTCTTTTTTTTTTCAAGCATCCAAACAATAAAAGTTTTTTTTTGCATATATTAGAATGTCATCTGTTTATTTTTATGATTTTCTAAGCAAAAAAAAATAATCATACATTTTTACCATGCGCCTGAAGTGTGGAGAATGTTTTGTGGGTGTGACATGGTTTCATCGGTGGGTGGAGTCTATATTGCAGAGTTAATTAAGATATGTGGGGGCATGGCTTTGAGCAGTTTTTTGTGTGTGTGGCACTTGGTGAGATCTATTGTATGTGTGTGTGTGTGTGTGGTTTCACTGGTGGGTGGAGTCTGGTGTGGGTGGTGTCTATTTTGAAGTGTTTGGTTAATTGTGATGTGTGGGGGCATGGCATCGAGCAGTTTTTTTATGTGTTCATGGCACTGAGTGGTATCTATTGCTGGTTAAATTAGTGGGTGGAGTATAGTAGAATATCATGTGTGGGCGTGGCATGCTTGTTTGTTTTGGGTGTGGCATTGGGTGGAACGTTTATTGCATAGACACAGTAACTGCTCCAGCATTTTCTGCTTTATTTCAAAATGCTGTTTTCACTAATCAGCAATCAGCATTTCAGACTGTGCATATCCTTAACATATTCATCCAAAATCCAGCCCGGGTGACCCTTCTAATTGGTCATGCATTCTGCACAGCGCTTTAGAGTTTGAGAGCTTATGGCTTCTGTTGATTTAAGGTGAGTCTTAAAATTGTAATATAAATGGAAATGTGCCTGTTTTTAAATGTAAATGGCACTAACTGGCCAAAGTAACAAATCACAGGCGCACAGTTAATCACTGTGCTGACACTCACTACCGCTGTTTTAACAGAGACATGTTGACCGTTTAGTGAACAAATCAAGACTTTTCTTTTTTTTTTTCTTTTTCATTTCTTGTTTTCTTTGCCTGCCTTTAAAAGATGGAGGCACTGGCGGCCAGAGAGTGAAATCCATGTGGGTGTTTTATCCTGTTACTTCGATTAGACTTTTCGGACGGGTCGGGTATTGCCCTGATGCCGACAGATTGACAGGCGTGTTACAGCACCGAACACCCGCATGGCCTCCGAGGGGACAAACTTTTATCTCGTCAAAGTGTTGCTACATGCCTAAGACAGAGCGCATCAATCTGAGGCTTTTGAGAGGCAAGCACTAATGCGACTTCAGCGCTGTCACCTCACAGAGACACTCGGAGACGCTCAGAGGCCAAACCCATTACGTTAATGACCGTCCAATCGCCATGACCAATCAGATATGCCGACTCCCCCTCCGCATGTCTAAACGTGTCCGCGAACGCTGGCAGGAGAGAAGGAGCGGAGGGACTTTATTTTGACAGCGACTAAGGGACGGTTGACAGTAGCGTGCCAGTGAGCATCACTCAACAGACGGCCATCTTCAAAAACAACCGTCGGGTTCAGTCCACTCCTATTGTTCACGTCCCCATTTACAGTCAATGGAACAGAACTCACTTCCTTCGCTGTCTGTGATATTTATTGATGTGGAAGCGGTTGTTGTGTGTGTTTGTTCAGGGAATTCTTCCAGTGCTTGTCAGGGAAGCCACGGCGATTCCCAGGGTCACTCGAAACAAAAGACTGATCGAATAAATTTGTGTAAAAACATAAAGAGGCGAACAAAGTCTCAGCGTGTTTCTCTACACTTCCAGAGCGCTTCCACACACACACAGGCCGGATCGGACGAGATGTTTCTGGGCTCGAGAGCGAATCTCTGTGGGACGGATCGGAGCCCCTCCTGAGTCTCTGTCAAAACCCAACAGCAGCCCGATCAAGCACACAACAGTGTTGTTATTGTTAACTAAAACTATTCAAAATCATGTTTGTTCATTAAAATGAAGTTAAAAACTGATCAAATGAATGGAAATAAGAAATATTGCCTTAATATTTTAGTAATATTGATGTACTATTTTTTTGCTTTCATTTTAGTTTTAATCAAAGTTTTAGTAAATGTTTTTACATGTATTTGTCATTTTTATACATTTTTGTTGTTTTAAAAATCAATTTTGTACTATTAAGTTAAATTAAATGAAAATAAGAAATATTACCTCAGCAATCCAGTAAACTTTCATTTTATTTCAAGTAACAAAAACAAAAAATATTAATACATATATATTAAAATACACAACAGAATTACAAAATAATAATAATAATAACAACTTAATTTACGTGAAAAGAACAAACAGACATTATTTTTAAACTAAAATAAGCTCTGACTATTGAAATCCACTATAGTAAGATAAATAATATTAAAATAATAGTCACACACAATGGAAAAAGTTAATACTGCAGTTTTTCAGACATTAATGAGGCTCCAAAAATGTCAATAAGCACCATAAAAGCATCAAATCAGTAATCTCATGCACTATGTTCTAAGTCCTCTTAGTTCGTATGAAGCTCTGTGTGAAGACGTGTCGTGTCAGGTTTGACGTCATTGATGCCAAGCAGCATTGGTTCTTGCATGTCTCATAACTAAACCCATCACTGCAAGATGATATGCATATGTGCAAACGCCATTAGAGACCTTTCAGAAGATTATCGTTGAATAATATAAACTATATAAACATACACTTTATATAAATTGCATGACTTCATTAGACTGCTGCACACAAGTGAAGCTATATTTATGATTTTGAAACTGTTTGCCTTCCTCTACCTCCACTATATGTATAAGATTAGCATAAAGACAATCCTTTTTGGTGATTTTTTGTTCCCTAAAATGCTGCAAGCACACACATACACAGCAGATGCGGTGCATTTCCTCACCAGCAATAATAATGAACATTCAGGGAAATTTGAGCAGATGAAAATGATTATACTGCTAATGTACCCCGCAATATTGTCCGGTTCTGACACAAATCACAAACCTGTCCCTGTGCAAAATGCAAATAAATAAACCTTTGAAATGTCTCTCCAGCCTTTGCACATTTGCATATAAATCCTTCGCAAAATTCCATTTTCTGCCCGGCCAAATTAGTAATCGCCGTGATGAAATCCGATAATTCCGGCTGTAATTTCTGAAACTAATGTCAGGGGCCTTTGTTCATAATTAAAGGAGAGGAAAAGAAGCAAATGTATTTACCTCGTGGCTAATGTAAGGAAACATCATAAATATTGAAAAGTGCAGTGACTATTGTGAATTTCATTTGCATAAGTATTGTGTTGAACCTGGAATCCAGTTGAGCTCCGGATGGAAACTTTTGTTCATAAAAGGGCCATAGTCTCATTTGTAAGTGATTCAGTGGACGCATAACGCAAGGCAAACACACTTAACGTACAGCCGCGAGTTATTCTGACCTCTACCAGAGCGATCAGAGCGACAGGCTTGCGATCGCAGACGTTAAGCAGGTGGTTTATAATGAAGCTGATTCTGACCTTTTAATGCTGCAGTCATTGATTGAGAACGGCAGCAGGCCCGGCTCAGTCCGGAGGTGATAGATTATTTAATTAACTATTGACCTTTCTGCCGCCCATTCATCGATGAAAAGCCTTTTATGACAGAGCTGCGTTTAGGCGGAGGGCTGCTGAGTTTTGATTTTTGGATTTACTGTTTGAGCTCTTTTCCTTCTGTTACGTTTTCACTCTGATCTCGGGATGCTTCGCTGTGTACTCTTCAATCTCCGTCCGTCAAACTTTCTGTCTGTCTGTGTATGGGTTCAAAACAGCCAACTACTCATATTTCCTTCATAGCATGTATTGATATACAAAATAAATACGTTACATACTGTGTATTTATTTTAAATGTATCACAGAACTTTTTATTTTATTTTATTATTATTATTTTAAAGGATGCATGTGTTTAATAGCATGGAGTAATGGAAATGACAACATAAACATTTAATAAATATTGCTTATTTTGGCTAAATCACAGGTTATTTACAAATTATATATATTAGTATTAAATTAAATTTTTATTATATTAACTATAATATTATATATATATATATATATTTTTTTTTTTTTCTCTCTCTCTCTTTCACACAATAAACAGTGAAATAATTTTATGCTTGATTTTGGCTTAAATATCCTAGGTTTAAACATAATAATTTTTATGGTTATGATGGAATTGTATAGTTCAATATTGAAATAATTGAAAGATATGTATCATTTTTTACAAATCTAAATCTTCATTTTTTTGGTGTTGCTTTTAATATTTAATACAAATGTGCACTGATGTACAGTATATGTGCAATATGTTAGCTTTCCGGGTCCAAACACATTCTCTTCTTTGTCTCTTCTTCTTCTTCTTCTTCAGCAATGAGTGTCCTACATTCATTGTCTTAGAGTTTTTCCTGCTGATCTATTAGAAGTGTTGATCGCAGCACGAGCACAGCCTCCCGCTGATCCAGAATCAGTGCTAGAATGTTTCCACAGATGTCAGATTCCCTCCCCGTAGAGAGACATGCGTCGTCCTCTCCCGAGTGCAGTTAAAGAGAGAGACGCATGTCTTACCTTCCAGAGCAAAGAGTAAATTGGCCTCGAGAGGTTTTCATCTATTCAACCTGTTCATCAGCATGAGAGAGAGAGAGAGAGACGGAACGAAGCGAGACAGAACGAGCTCTGATGTGTCTGACTGAGAGATGATGACGAAGAGACTGATTCACATTCAACAGCCAGTTTAGAGTTTCCAAATCACAAATGACATTCCTTTTTTTTGTTCAGATCCTGTCATAGAGGCAGCTGACTGTGTAGACAGCAAGCTTGTCCTGTAGGTTTTGGAACACAATTACTAAAATACAGTATATGTGTATAAACAGGGGTGCCCAACCCAGCTCCTGGAGATCGACTGTCCTGCAAAGTTTAGCTCCAACTCTAGTCAAACAAACCTGGAGCAACTAATTACGCTTTTTAGGATCGCTTGAAAATTAAAGGCATGTGTGTTTGATTAGAGCTGGAGCTAAACTTTGCAGGACAGTCGATCTCCGGGAGCTGGATTGGGCACCCCTGGTATAGAATATTATATACTAGTCCTATTCTATACCTACCCCTAAATGTAATGTAGAAACTTCCGCTTTGAAAAGTGTCATGCAAATAAATTGAATTGAACTGTACAAGTAAACCAAAAGATATGTGTGTGTGTGTGTGTGTGTGTGTTGCAGTGTACAAATAAAACATAAAGTTTCTGAAGGTTCCAGCTTCAGAAGTTGTATAAACTGTTGTAAAATTGAAACTATACATATACAAAAATAATTTCTTGAAAGTAAAATTAACTGAAATAACTGATATACATATATATATATATATATATATATGTGTGTGTGTGTGTGTGTGTGTTTGTGTATATACAGGATATGTGCTTTTTTAGTATGTCAGAGTAAGTAAATATATATAAAAACTAAATTATCTATACAAAAACTAATAAAAATATGAAAATGAAATTGAAAAGAGAAAATGTACAAACTAGTACCTCGTGATATTAAAGCAGAAACACCTGCGTCTGAGCTTTGTGAGTAAAGGTGAGCTGTGTAATACAATAAAAACTAACTTCAGCGCTCTCTCTGATCTCATCTGCATGAGCAAATATTTGTTATTGTTTCAGAGATTTCCTGATTATTTGTTTCTGTCACACACAAAAGTCAGATGAGCATCCGGTCGCACACAGGTTCACGTCTGACGCCATCAATATTTATTGCTTATTGTTTAGAGATATACAGGCCTGCAGATTACACACTCACACACACACACACACACACACTCATGTGAGGCTCAGATCACGGGATATCTGTCGCATTCTCTCTGTTCTATTAAAGAAAGACACAGGGAGGGATCGCCGGAGCTGTAAATATTTAATATTTTTCTGGGTTATTCATAAAACAGACTCTCTGTACAGATCAACACACTCTACCTCTCTCTCACACACACACACACACTGCTTCAGGCCGCAGCGAGCTTCCTCACTACAGTTCAGAGAAAACAGCCAGAAACACGTCAGATCTTTCCCTTCTCTGAGCTGATTTGAAGGAGAATCTCCAGAATTCAGTCAAGGTCAAATGTTTTAAACAGAGCAGAGAGTTTGACAATCAGGTTACAAACAAATATGTTTTCATTTGGCCCCCCTTTTTCTCCTGCTTATCGGGTGTTTCTAGAAGGATCCAGTAATCTCACACGAGTGATCACAAGTCAGAGATCTAGAATTTTCTACTTATGAATAATATACTTGTAGTATATGCACTTCAGCAGTGTATAGTTAGTTGTATTCTAATTTTCATTAAAACATTTTATGTGGTATAATATTATTATTTATTTATTTTTTTCATTTTTTAATACTTTTAATTTAATTTTAATTATTTTAGTTTTTAAGCAATAACTACAGAAGAAAGATGCAATACTAAGTTGATGTTTAAATACAACTGAAAAGTCCCATGAGCAATGAAAGAGCAGTAAGACCCTCAATAATGAGCTGTTCTTTGAACTTTAGTTTTCCAATCTTTATTATTTTCCCCAAATGTCATAAAAAGTATCATAAATATCTCTGTGTTTTTCTTTGTGTGTGTCCGTGTGGAGTGTGTCACATCTGTGTGTGTGTTTCTGGCTCTGAGCTGTCAGCTGCGGCCAACATCCACGAGATCTTCAGAGCAGCTAGGAGTGTTTGTTTTCATATGAGAACTGTATGCGTCCACACACACACACACACACACACACACACACACAGCTGATCCTGAGTCTTTGGTTATTTCAATCTGTTCAGCAGTCTCTGTGAGTGTTTGACAGTGTGGAGATGAGGTGTGTTTCTGCGGCTGTAATTAGCTCTGGTCTTTACTTCCTGTACCAGAACAACAGTTCGACATCAACTTCCTCACACAACACTTCAGCACAACAGACCTCACATGAATCTCTCCGTTCTGATCTCCTGAACATGGGCATTATTTCACTTATTATTTTGCTTTATTTATTTATTTTTGTACTAAATTTTACTTTTTGCTCAATTTTATGTATTTTGCTTTTTTGTACTTTTTTTGTACCTTTCAAACTATGAAAATCCATAATAATATATGAACCATTGATTATTTAAAATGTAAATGATCCAAACAATGGCTCTAGTTGCCAGCAAGTTGCGACAGTGCCTCCTTCAGAGTATAATTGATTCACTCGTGATGTCGATTCATTCGAAACTGTGATTGACTCCATTTCTGTATGATTCACAGGATCATGAATTGGTCATCCACTCAATCGATTCGCTTAAAACATTGATTCATTCAAAAGTACGAAAACGAGTCTGAATTGTTCGTTTAACCGATTCTCTTACTGATTCCTTCACAAAAAAACAAATCTCCTCCGTGTGTTGCCCACAATTTTTGGGCGATTTATCGACGAGTAAGATGCTCGCGTATCACTTATTCAGATGTTTACATCGACTGACTGACAGGAAAACAGAGAAAGTATGGATGACACGATATTTCAGCAGATGCGGATGTGACACGAGCTTCTAACAGTAAGGACTGTCATTTATTTACACTCCGAGGCTGTGTTTTGAGGGTGGAGTGACAGCATATATGATTGTGAAGCACTTTTTTGTCGTTGTTCTTAATTGAATGCAAAATACTGCAAACATCAGTGGAGTTGTCATGTACTGTTGTGTCGGATAATTGTATTTCAGTCTTGATTTAGCTATCTTTGTTGTTGTTTGTAGCGCTTGTTAGCGTTGTGCATATAATTGTGATATTGTGTAGCCTAGATCAAGTTTGCATTTTGTTGGTGGAGCAGAAACAGAAAACTAACAGGCAACATTGTCTCAAATATTAACTTGTCAGTAGATTTTGTAGAGAAGCAAAGGATAACCTATTTAGAATATGCTATAGATGTGCTTTCTGGTATTGAGGCCTGACAGACTCTGAAGATGCAGCTGTATGAATGGGTTTGCTGCATGTGTTCAGAGCTTCTGCACACGGTCTGTACTGTTGTAGATGAAGCGGCCGTAGTACCTCAGCAGCTCTTTCACAGCATTACTTCTGCCATAAAGACGTTTATGATGCTAACAAACATCTGCACCCGCCTGACATAAACAAAAGACGACAGCAGAAGTGTCACATCAGATGTTTCTCTGCTCTGCTTATTCTTCATGTTATTCACCAAACGTTGGAAAGGATGATATTCTACATGAAAACCTAATTGGAATGTAGAAATAAGAAGTCTGATCATTGCACTTACTTAATTAGTTTAGTAGAGTAACGAAAGAATGCACACTCAATATTTAGCTTTTTCTGCATTGCAATAGTAATTATATTTGCATGCAATATACATGCAAGTGTTGCTTGTTTGTGCAAATCTGTTGTAAAATCGATGGAAACATTATACGAATAAGACACATTATGAGTACAAAGAGGAGAAATGTATTTTCTTCATAATTCATATTTCTATATTACACTTATATATTTCTGTCTCCTCTTCATAATGAATGTGTCACTGTATTTTCTAGCACTTACAGTGTGACTCCCTCCCCTGTTATACAACACCGTTACAGTGTGTGTGTGTGTGTCGACACATCGTCCTCTGACGCGGCTCCCTCTGTTTGTCTCAAAGCTCTAATCATTTTATTTTCTGCCTGATTTTCGCTAAACGGAGGTGATGAACACAAAGAGCTCTCCATGTGAAGGGCGTCTGTCTCTCGCTCTGATTATCTGCTGTTTTTATTACTGTCACGCTTGTGCTGCTGTAAAGCTTCCAGTAAACTGTGTCTCTTTATTATTACACTGTGAGAAAGTCACAACCTCTGAGTGATGAACTCAAGACACACACACCTTCAGGAAATACATACGTTTCCAATTCATATTCTAAATGACATGAGAGTTGTTGCGATGCATTGCCACAGCAGTGGTTACGTTGAATCTAGAACAGATATGTATTATTCATAAATAATAAATAAAGAAATACATCATACATGCATGTATATACAATTGAATTAAATTGAACATATGGTTTAAATCATATCTAACATATTTGATGAATGGACAATTTAAAAGGTAGTGTGTGTGTGTGAGTGTGGGCTTGCCACTATTTTGTTGACTCCTCCCCCTTTTTGTGAGCGGCATCAGTGTGTCCTGATGCTAATTAGATCAAATCTTCTTTTCTCCTAAGAAATAATGAAGTTGTGTTCTCTTGTTTAAAGTCTCTCTCTCTCTCTCTCTCTCTCTCTCTCTCTCGTGGAACTGAATTGTGAGTTTAAATAAAATTTATTTGTATAGCGCTTTTCATGATACAAATCATTGCAAAGCAGCTTTACACCAAAGGAATGTTGTACAGTATATGTAGTAGTAGTTTGTACATACGGCATAGATGTGAGATAAAGATCAATTAATGACGTAATCGAACAGACAAGGAACATTATAAATTAGTAGCAGAGTTCGGTAGCGCTGAGTGTTGTTTCAGGGCTGGCATCATCTGAAGTCCTCTGTGGGGTTGGCATCATCTCTTCTTAAGTGTTCTGGATCCAGGCTGGAGTTTGTTAATTCCTAGTTACCACGGGATGACAATCCCATGGTAGAAACAGAACAAATAGGAACAAAATTAGCGTAGCTGCTGTTCAAACTAAGAAAATGTAGATTTGTTAAACCAGAGCTAAAAGATTAATAATGAACATCTGATCAGATATAACGGCAGGAAAAGTTGAGATGCGTTATTCGAACAACAGTCCAGAGTTTTGCGATCTTAGGGAGCGTGATGGATTGTAGCGTGTTAGAGTTAACATTTGTATGATTCAGTATTTTTATTTTTTTTCTCTTTAGATTATAAGTTTATATCTTGGAATTCTGACTTGTATCTCACACTATAATTCTGAGAGAATAAGTCAGAATATAAACTCTCAGCTGTAACATTTCTGAGTAAATATCTTGGAATTCTGAATTTTCTCAGAATTATACACTTATATCTTGGAATTCTGACCCTTTTTTTTTTTTTGCATGCTTGTTAAAAAGCTAACTGCAACTTTTTTTTTTTAGTTCTTTTTATTTTTATTTTTTTTTATCTCAATTTGAGAGAGAAGTCACAAGATAAAAAGTCACAGTTACCTTTTTGTTCCATGGCATAAACAGGCTCCATAACTCCACAAGTGTGTGATTGTGTGTGTGTGTGTGTGTGTGTGTGTGTGTTTTCAGGAATTGGATTCCTGTAGGTCACATTCTCACTGGAGGTCAGTAATATTTGTACGATGTTAAAAATCCTGATAATTTCCTCCGGAGTGATTTGTCATGTGGAATGCAGAACATGTGTGTGTAGGTTTGTGTGTGTGTGTGTGTGTGTGTGTGTGTGTGTGTGTGAACATCTCGAAGCAGATGCTGGAGAATGTTGACCATCCGTCACTCATCTGTGGAGAAATCTGAGCTGCTCCTTTAAAAGCCGAGTGATGGGAAACCCCTCTCTCCTCTCTCTATAACATTCACATGAGAAACTCTCTCCATCCTTCACATCATGAGCGAGTGACGTGTCTTCAGCAGTTCAGTACATCCCTTTCTCATTAAAGTCTCATAAATTCTGGCTAAATTTAACACACCCGTCCGATGAGGACCACCGCACCTCTCACTGCCTCTCGTTCTGTTTCCCTCTGTTCTGCAGAACCTAAATCACTTTAATTAGTCCCCAGGGACAACTCCGTCAGTATCAGAAATAATAATCATTTAAAACAAAAATCTGTCTTTAAGCACTTTAATTGCAGTTTAAACATCGCTACAAGCTCTGAATAAACCAGAAAGGTGTTCACCAAACAAAACAATAAAACATAAAATTAAAATAAAAATGATAACAACAACACTGCTCTATTCGTATAAGGAGGTAATATCAGTCAAACAGGTCATACTAAACAAACGCAAAAAAAGAAGATAATAAATAAACACCTTTCTTTTTCTTTAGTAAATGAATAGAGTCTATGTTCTATTTTTAGGAGCAATTAAAAACATTTAACCCCATATTCTCATTACTGTAATGCTCCAGATGTTCTGCTTTCATACAAGAGTAATTAGAATTTGTGGTGAATTGTGTTTATTTATCACAGAAATAATGTCAAACTACAAAAACCTTAATGATCCTAAAAATAGGCTAGATTTTCTTCATGCAGTTTTTTGTTAGGTAGTGCATTTTAAAAGTTTGACCAGAATCGACCAAATTTCATAGAAAATATAATATAAAAACATAAAGAATATATATATATATATCCCCATGTTCTCAAAGAAATGCAATTTATTCTTATTCATGTATAACTGGTCAAATACGCTTACCATGAAAGTAATGCTTATGTTTAATTCCTGTGTTGTTACACTCTGTAGTTTAGGGTTTAGTGTTTAACAGTACTAATGATTGTTGATGCTGCTATCACATGCCTTGTGAGAGTCGGAGACGTCTTTAGTTTCTCAGAAGACAATAAAGGCAGAAACTGACACAAGACTCTGATTGGAGCCCAACTCTCTGTTTTCCTTCAGTCTGTGTTTGTGGAGTTCAGCATTAATCCGGATGCTGTTTGTGTCCATCAGAGCAGACGAATGCAGCTGAAGCGCTGTGTGTGTGGATTCAGTCGTTCTTCTGATGAATTATTTACAGCAGGAAAGTCTCATGTTTCTCTCTGAGAGCAATGCAGTCACACACACGTAGTTAGAGGAAAACCCTCCTCATCAGCCCACACTGTGTGTGTGTGTGTGTCATTAGTTTCATCTGTGTGCTGACAGATAATGCAGTAGATTGTGTGTGATAGTTAAACGTGTTTACAGTGAGGCTGAGGAGAGATGTGAGTCCTCCAGACGTCAGTCACTGACCTGTTCAAACACCCAGCACGCCAACAAATGACTCAAATAATGACACACACACACACACAGTCATCTAAACCAGCGGTTCTCAACTGATTTTGACCCAAATTATACATTGTTCATCAGACAAAAGTAACACAATGTCCTTTAAATCAATCATGAAATCTGTCATTATTGCCTTGATCTGCACTGACCCAGTGATGTGCTAAACATTGTGTTTGTGTTTTGCATATTTCCAGCTGAAAGATTAATCAGAGTTGACATTAAAATTATTAGACATACGGCCTTTGACGTCAACAAAAAGACATGAAGTATCTTCATAAGATATGAAGTTAGTTGTATTTGATTATTTGCATTTGGCATTCATTTCCTTTTCTGTATGTACTGTAACCTTTTTTTGGGTCATAAAGAAATGACTGAAACAGCACTAAGCATTAACTGAATTAATAGAAATTATTGAGAATATACATATTTTATTTCAGCGAGCTGACAAGACAACAGTTTAACTTTTAAGTACTAAAAAAAGCTAAAAATAAAAATGGATAAAAACAGCAAAGACAAATAAAAAAATAAAAATAAAATAAAAAAAATTAAAATATTAACATAAATGTAGTTTTACAGTATATAAATAATGCTAAATACTATAAACAGAATACTTTTTTAAATAAACCTAATATGTACTTATATTACCAACCCAGTTTACTGACATTATTTATGATTTACTTTACAGATATTTTTATTCTTGTCCTTATAATTATTTACTAACAGTTTCCACCTAAAGGAGGGTTTTGGTTGTTCCTTTAAGAAGATAAAAATATAAAGTAAATATAGAATATGAATCCTAGAATATACAGTAACACACAGTTATGAACAAGCCTGAAATAAATCTATAGACTTTCGTAGACATACATGATTTATATTGCTAACATGGACCTTATCCAGACTCCAACCTTTCAAGAAAACATTATAAATCAATTTTCCAATTGAAAATGTCCCAGAATGTCCTCAAAGAGAGGGGTTTTTCAGATTTAACTCATTTCATTCCCAAATTAGGAAAACACACACACACAGGACTGTGCCAAATCCAGCAGTCCAGTAACACACACACGTTTGTAATGTGGTCCAAAGTGTAGTTGAAATTTCTTCGCTGAGTGACTAAAACATTTTCACGGTAGACTCAGGATTAGGATTGATAAGTGAATGTTCTGAAGTCTTATTAATGGCAGATATAAAGAGCGACATGTTCAGCTGGCGGCGGTGGTCCGTGGCCCAGCGGAGGCCTGCTCTCCTCGAGATGAGCGCTGTAATCTGTGAGAGAACAGCCCTCCGCCGCTGGCGTTCAATCAGAAATAACCACATCTGCATATTCCAGCGCCTCCCAGCACTCGATAAAACACTCACAGAACCAATGATCTGCAACTTCTGCTCAACTTTCGTCGCAGATCTGTGTGTTTTCTGCACGCTTTAAAACGTCCCAGTGGTCTTTGCCAGGAAGAAAATAAAAAGATCCGTTATTTAAACGACGCTGAAACTCCTCCCCTAAAGCACCTTCCTTCTGCGTTATTAAACTTAATGTGAAGCAATTATTTAATTTTAATATAACGTTATGAGAAAACAAGCAATTGCGAGTTTAATTGGTGTTGTTTTCGTGAAGCTAACCTCTGCTCGCTTCCTCTTCATAAAAACACACGGTTTGCTCCTGAGCAGGGATGAAAATTTCATTTTCTTTCATCTTCTTGTCATTGAAATGCATGTTGTGGAGGAGAATGAAAAAAGGCTTTTTATAAA
Source organism: Enteromius paludinosus (assembly GCA_032361165.1). Lineage (NCBI taxonomy): Eukaryota > Metazoa > Chordata > Actinopteri > Cypriniformes > Cyprinidae > Enteromius > Enteromius paludinosus. Next base: position 420,055 of record JAUMHQ010000058.1, read on the forward strand.
CATAACCTACTAATGTGTTTTACCCGTGTTCATTTCAGTAATTAGTGATTTAATGGGACTTTAAGGTTTTTAAAACAAATTAAATTCACAGTGGAGCGCGAAACAGCGCTTCAGAAAGAGAAAGAGAGGAAGACGAGGCTCGAAGCTGATCTTCATCAGCAGCAGAAGGCCAGAAGTCTCTAGAAGATGTGCAGTGAAACAAAGCCCTCTTCCTTTGTCTGTATGAAAGGAAACGGGCTCATTTATGTACGTACAGCTGGGTTATCTAGTTGCAATTTACCTAAAGGATGAAAGATTCGATGATAAAGCCAGACTCCCTGCAGTGTTTGTGTGGGAGAAGTTGAATCTTTAACATACGATGCGACACAGACATTACAGTGTAAATGTAAACAGAAAAGACCAATCACCATTCAGTATGCAAATAGATGCAGAAAGGTCCATAAAAAAAATACAATGACATCATCGCTGACAGTCACATTTTGAACTCTGATCATTCTATGATGTCATTCAGACATTTCGTTTAGTTTTTTTTTGTTTTTTTACTTTATTTAATATGCAAATAAAGTTAACAAAGCAACAAATAGATGCACATCTAATACTGGATGGATGAAGATAAACCCTGAGCAGCATGTTTGAGGAATATTAACACAATGCTGTTTTGTTTTCCCAGCTGCTTGTTCACAAAACCTTCTCTTTTGTGCACACACCAAATCTACAATCTCTTTTTTTTTTGCAAAGACTCAAGTCTCTATGTAACACACAAATCTAACAGTAATTAATATGATGGTGTTTGCAAATGTGTCTGTGATATGTTGAATGCAGTGCTTCATTTTGCAAGAGATCTGAGGTGTTTTGCATTTTATGTCCACAATTTGTGGATTTGAGTGTAGTAAAAAAAAAAAATAGATGCAAGATTTTGAAAATGGAAGCAGTTGAAAAACACGCACAATGTGAGTGTGTGCAGTGTCATAGAACCACAAAATCCAAATCCAGCCGTGTCTCATTATTTCATAGCATATAAATTTTTTTTTTTTTTTTTTTTTTTTTTTTACAAAATGCAGCTTTTTGATTTGTCCTGTTTCCAGGCCATTATATTGAGATGAAATATTTGGAAAACTCATCACATGTGAGGTTCATGTTCTCTGGGCACATGTGTGACGCTGTGATCCGCTCCGGTTTGTGTGTGTTTATCGGAGTGTCGTAGTGGTGGACGTGTTCCTCTAATTGCCAGGTTTGTCTCACAAACATCTAAAACCTGCTGGAAGTTCAAATCAAAGTAGTGTCAGCGGAGTATGTGTGTGTGTGTGTGTGTGTGTGTGTGTGTGAGAGAGAGACATGATGATTATAAGTCAGTGTACCCTAACAAACTCCAAAAATAACCAGCGCTCTGACTCTGTGAACACCTTGTGTGTGATTTGTTGATGTAATTACCTCGAGCAGTTTGTCCGTTAATGTGTCCCTCAGCACATCACACCACACACACACACACATCTGCTCTGACGACTGCAGACCTGAGCGAGAACATATCTATCCAGCAGACAGAGGAATAGATAGATAGATGCTCTGCAAGGCTGCATTTATTTCACTAAAACTACAGTAAAATGTGAAATAATATTCAAATGTAAAAAATCAGTTTTTTCTGTGATGATCTGTTAAAATGTATATCTGCCATGCTTTTTCAGTGTCACATGATCCTTCAGATCATTCTAATATGCTAATTTGTTGCTCAAGAAACATTTATGATTATTATCAGTGTTGAAAAGAGTTGCACAATAGTTCTGTGAAAATGGTGATATGTTTGCTGATGTTGTGTGAGAGTATTGATAGCTTCCTGGGAAATAAAGACTGTTTAAATAAGTAACGAACAGCGAGTACAATCCAGTGTGTGTGTGTGTGTGTGTGTGTGGAGGAATGCTAGTGCTGCTGTCTTCACTGGAATCTCAGAGGCTGAAATCTTTGTCCCGGTGGGAATACGCAACATTCCTCTGGGATTAGAGCGTGATTCAGCTGTTCCCTTCAGCATTCCCTACAACACACACACAGTTTACTTATTCATGAATAAACATTGTGAAATTGTGCTTGGTGGCTCTTTCTTATCTGGGCGGCATCAGTGATTAACGAGTGTCAGGTTTAACAAGGCAAAACTGGGCGGCAGGATTACTCATTATGAAGATTCAAGGCCCGCCGCTGCTCCAGGAATCAAACTGTCTGTTTTAATGAAGCGGAGCGGTGAAGACGTCACGCTGACCTGCAGATTTCCTGGCAGGTAACGATAAAGAGCTTCTTAAGTGCTTGACGAGAGCGACAATCACTCCTCTCTGAAGTCCGACATGAATCAGTCGCTCTATACTTCACTCTGTCCCACCTTTAATGATATAATTATATTACAATCATACAGCAGCCAGAGAGAGAGAGAGAGAGAGAGAGAGATGGGGTCTATTCTGGGACTCCAGCTCGTGTACAGACAGTCTGACGCCAGATGGCTCATTCTAATAAATATTCAACCTTAACACGGTTCCCATGTAACTTCTCTCCCCTTCATTTTTCTTTCTCCTCCCTCTCACTTTCTCTCTCAGCTCCTCTGTGTTCTCTGAGCGGCTGCCAGCATCCACCCGTGACGGAAGGTTTGTGGAGTGATTACGGTACAGTACGAGAGGGATGGAGGTCTGTGTACTGTAACACGGGGGGCTGAAGCCGTGGGAAGAACAGACTGAGGAAACGCGAAAGAGGAGAATGAATCTTACTTTGCTGCAGAATCGAAAGAAAACAATATAGTGTGGAGAGCACAAGGCCTGTTTCAGAGTATTAGGTCATCATTTCTGTCGTTATTTACTCGTTTCAAAGCTTATATGTTGTGCACGAGGAGAATTTCTGAAGAATGTGCATGCAGCTGTTTTCCATGCAACGTTTTGGATTCTGACCAAATTCGGACTTTGTGTGTCAGGGATGCATTGTTTTTCAATTTTAGTGAGATGTTAGAGCTTCAGAAGAAGTGACTTAAATTAATTTAGTGCTAAAATATTTTCTTCCACATTTCCTTTTGGAAAAAAAAGTAGTCCCTGCTACTTTTCATTTTGATATTGAGAATTAGTTCATCTTTGTTAATGTTTGCATTAAATAATCCTGACCACATTAAGATTGAAATTAATATATTTTAAGATAAATTAACCAAGATTTTAAAAATGCTTTAGAATTATTTTTCATTCTTAGTAAATATTAAATATATTGTTAACTACTGTAAGAAAAAAAAAACAAAAAACTTTGGCACAGTTACACATGTATAATACAGTATGTATACAAATTCTGTGTGTCCTGGAAATGTCCATTTTTATTTGTACAGATATTCTGAAATGTGTTCAATGCATTGTTTTGGGGTTAACAGAAATGTCTGTAAAATTTATGGATTATGTCCGGGCAGAAAATTCTTCATTTCTTAGTTTTTTTTTGTTTTTTTTTTAATATAAGCCTTACTATAAACTATAATCCCGTAATATGTCCAGGCCGTGGCCAGTGTTTGGTGCTCTGTGTCTGACCTCGAAGTCTTCCTCATGCTGTTGGCTGAATGAGAGCTCTGGCCGTCTCTTTCTCTGACAGCGTGTTTAGACGCGGCTGCATCGCTGTAATCAGCGCTCGTGTCCTCTGATTAATTTGATGACCAATCTCATATCACAGCTCGGAACCTGGAGACAGCACCATGACAACGATTCTTCAGCCGGCCAATCACAGCCCTGCTTCCGTGACAGGAAATAGATCTCTGGGAGATTTCCAAGGCGCTGGTGAAGTCGAGTGGGTGGATGAGTCCCATCACCTCCATTTACAACAGGACACACACTGAGAGGGAGCTTTCTGCCTCTGTAGTAGGTGAAAACATGAGTGGAGATCAGCGATATCTCATCGTTTAACACACTACTGTACACGAGGAAGTACTCAATTCAGAGATTTAGCACTGTAGAATTATTATAGATCTGCCCAGAGAGTCTGTGTTCAGACAGGCCCTGCGCCATAAAAGCATGTGAATTCCACTTGAAAACTGAATCTTATGCAGGGGAATGCGCCACTAGACTGTCTTCCTTTCTGTTCATCAGGATGAATTTGAATTGAATTGCCCAAAATACACAGGAAGTTGAATTATAATGACAGGAAGATGAATTTTTGAAATGCAATTAAAATAAATTCAACACACTGCATTTTGCGAAAATTATAATAAAATTGTAAATATTAAAAATTAATAAATTATGAGCGGTAATTTATCAAATAGGATGAAATAAATGCAATACTAATTTATTGAGGCCAATTCTGAATAGCATCTGTGCTATTTATAGTTTTTTTACAGTGTATTCTTAGTTATTTTAGCACTTCATTTTAAACAAAAGAAAATGAGAAAGGTTGAAATATAGTACTTTTTAAAGTTAATTCATGTTTAGGTTTAAGTTATGTATAACACACTTTTTAAAAAAACATTTACACAGTAGCGTTTTCAACCAAAAACAACATAAAACACATACTTTTGCTTTTGAAAAGGTTACTTTTATTGTCTTCACTTTTATGCATATTACATGTTCAGTATATAGAGTGCATGTGTGGTGTTTCTTTACAAAGTGGCATAAATAATTCATCATTTTTAGCCGTTATTTTTATGTGTGTGTGTGTGAACGGGGATAGTTTAGTCATGTAATCGTACCCTCAGTCACCTATAATAACCCTGTATGGCACACAGCCCTGTTAAACATGAAACTAGCAGGAACTCAGCAGCAGATTTTGAAACATTTATGACAAACGTCACCGTTTTCACCTCACGTCTCTTTCACAGAGTTCAGCATTCCCCCACTTTTTGTCACTTTCACCGCTGGCTCAGCGCCACCGGCGTCTGTTCATCTGCTCCTGCGAGGCGTACGGTTACAGTACATCACACGGACACTTCACCAGAGCAACCTTAAAGGCTCCGTGTACACAAAAATCATCATTTAATGAACTCACACACGATTTGAAGATTGTTGGGTTCCAAACAACACTGAACTCCTCTGACTGACATATTATGATCCTCATTCTTCAAAATACATTATTTTGTGTCCACAGAAGAAAGTCACTTGTGTTTGAATGACATAAGGATGAGTCAATGAAGACAGAATGGTGATTTTTGATAATAATAATAAAACGTGACTTGACAGCCCCGTCAGCCTATCAAATTCAGCCAGAGCCAGATGAACGTGATGAACGAACGAATCGAACCTAAAGACTCGATAGATGACCTAATCAATTCTCTTCCAGGCTCTGACTGCATTTGATAGGCTTATGCGGCTGTCATGTCACGTTATAAACGAACGACTCAAACCCAAAGACTGGACACAGGTGAACTAATTCCAGTAAGAACTTTGCGCAGTGACTGAATGAATCACTCCCCGAGACATTAAAGATTCGTTCAAAATGAACAAATCTTTCAAGAACGACCCATCCCTAGTTTGAGATGAGCATGTCAGGCTTTATGGAGTGATGTTTGAAGAGATGCATGATGGGAGTTCAGCTCAAAGTTAAATGGGATTTGACTGTTTTCTTTAATCAAGCTCTTAGTTGTGTTATTTCTTGCACAGGTTTGCCTCATTCTTCCAAGTTTAACACTTCAACCAGTTATCTTGCATTTACTTGCAACTAACTAAATATCGTTAAAGGGATAGGTTACATGAATATAAAAGTGCTGTCATTATTTGCTCACACTCATTCAGACAAATAAAAGTCAACTTTTATTAAGCTTCTAAGTATTTTCTGCTTAAAAAATAGTAGAACAGTGGAAGAAATCTAATGCAATGTTAAAATACTGTATTCATACTCAAGTGCCAAACAGTTGAACTGCATTGAAGTGTTTTGCACATTTCTGCACTCGGTTGATTTGTAAGCTAAACTGCAGTGCTGTGGCAGTGCGCTCTCGTTCACGCAGCTTTTAGGACGTTACAGAGACACAGAATACAGTCAGTGTGATTGCTGAGGTGTCTTACACAGGACATCAGGACTACAAGCATCAGTCATTACAGCAGCTTAATCCTCGCGGCAGGAGCTCACAGAGAGCCCAGACCCCTGCTGACGCTCCCCACCGACCCCATACATCATCAGCGCTCTCTACCCACTCCTGCCTGTGTGTTTCTCTAGACTGATCAGCATAGAAGCTTATATATATATATATTAGGGGTGGAATGGTACACAGTAGGCACTGTTGGGTAGTAAATGCATTGGTTCCGCGGTCACATTTCTATATGATTTTGGGCTGGGGGATTCAATCCTTTATTTATTCATGCACATTTCGTCAGTAAAGCTGGTTCTGTGATTAGCGGTAAATCTCAATCAACTGTTTTTAAACTGAGGCAGTTGATACACAGAGCCGTAGACCACTGGCGAGCTACGCAATATCATCTTCAGAATAGGAAGCGGTTTAATTTCCGATTTTCATGCAATATTGTGTAGCTCGTGGTATTCGCTGTTCTTCTGCTGACAGCTATCAAACAGCGGTGCATTGTGGCTGGGACCCCCTTCTGGATTCAGGGTGAATTGTCTGTGTTGGTTGTAATGCTTCATGCACCGAACCGAGATGTCCATACTGTGACGGTTTGTTTTTCCGTTTGCTCACCAACAGGTGCAGCCTTCCGGTTTGACTACACAAACTCTTGCATGTCACCCCGGACTGCATTTCCCATCATCCATTGCACAGTTTACACACACAGCTGCAGCCAATCAAGCACGCTTTATAATCCATGGACTTCTTCGGAGCTGTTTTTGGAGTCATTCGTGTCTTGATCCTAGCCTGTGAATCTTGTTTCTGTGTTTTTTCTGCCTGTCTCGGATTATCCCTTTGCCTTGCTGTTCTGGACTATGTTTGCTCCTTGCCTGTCTGTTGGGTTAACCATTTGTTGTTTGACCCTCGCCTGTCATGATCATGCTGGGTGTGAGTTGCAGTCTGACCCTTGCCTGTTTTGACCACGGCTGAGAATAAAGCCTTGGATTTGGATCCACATGTTTTCTCTATTCACTCTGTGACACTTCAGTGTTTTTTTTTTTACAAGCGTGAATCAAGTGTCTGTATGATTCAGATTTTACATTCTGTAATATTAAACATGCTGAGCTTTGATATGAGAGTGTGTGTGTGTGTGTGTGTGTGAAGCGCACAGCGCTTGGTTTCTCTCACGTGACTCCTTCATGTAAAGCATTGGAATGAAGATGTTTCCCTCGATCTGCTTGATCCAGAGAAGCTCAAAGCAGCTCTAATTTAAACGACTATCTGATCAAATATACATCAAATGAATCAGTCTGAGCTCCGTTGAGCTGTGTGTGCTGAGCGTGATACAGCAGATGTTTGAGCAGGTGTGTGGATGTCAGACAGGTAAATGAACAGATGGGTTTGGAAGTTAAAACACATGTACTGTACACACTGTTAGCATGTGAGGAATCATTCCGATCATGAACATATGTCCCTGACAGAGTCACAGATATCTGACCTTCACCAATGTGTTCCTAAGGAATCACTCGTCCTGATTTATACTGTAAGTCTACGTACAACAAATATTTAATATGATGAAAATGAAAATGAAATTTAATAAGACAAATTTGAAAATTAGAGATTAAATGAATAATTTGTAATAATGCTGAATAATGATCCAATTTGATACAATACAATTTAAGAAGTTTAATAAAATAAATGAGAAAATGTATAAATTAAGTATTAAAATAACAACCTAAAATATTTCAAGCTTTAGAACATTTTTAAAAACTAATAAAAATTACTTAAGCAAATAACAAAGGTATCATCTTCAGCAATTGAAATAAAATACTGAAAGAAAAAAAATCATAGAAATGAGAAATTGAACCTAATAGAGTCTAATGAAATGTACTGGAAATTTAGAAATGTTGCATTGGCAAAATACTAAAATAAAAAGTATTAAACTAAACTTAAACCTAGTAATAAAGCTATATGGAAATGTTTAAAACTACTAAAAATGAGTATGAAAGCAAAATTAAACTACAAATAAAATGAAATGGTACAAATGAATAGCACTTAAAATAGCACTGTAAGCAGTTCTCCAGAAATGCACATGCATGTTTTGCATACGCTTGCGATCCACTTGTTTAAGGAGAAGGTCAAAGAAAGCCTGGATGGATGTGCTTCATAAAGCAGCAAACTACAGCAGACTGCTTAGCGTTATCTGGTTACGGCTGAAAAACAAAGATCACACACATTTCCAGAGGAGAAGAATCACTCCAGTAATTGTTCTTGTCATTTGTGCTGTAATTTTACTCCTGAATGCCTTGTTTTAGACAGGAATTAATAAAAATTGCATTCGCTTCAGGTGCTTTGCAACTAACCTCGCTTTCTCTCTCTCTCTCTCTCTCTCTCTCTCTTTCTTGGTTGCCCCTGGTCATCTCTCTCTCTCTCTCTTATTATCAGTTCATAATTCTCTCTCGCTCAGGCAGAATGAGTCTGTGAGTGTGGGCCCTCCGCCGGCGAGCTTTAGGGCACTCAGAGGTTTAAATTGCAGGAACTTGTCCCTGAGCTCCGAGGCACGAGGCTCAACACTGAGTCCAGCACAAAGCTCGTCAGTACCGCTGATCACGGCTAATTTAATTAGTGTGAGAGTCAGTCCACAGCAGTTCCTCTGATGCAGAAGATCCAGACCAACAGCCATTCTGTGGCCCACTTTAAAGCAGAACAAGTTAACAACTTCTACCCTCATTATCCCTTGTTAGTAGAATCACAATAGTTTACCGTTATAAAGGACCTTAAGCTTCATTGGGGGCAAATGCATACACGCAAAAAAAAAAACATCCAATTTTTAATAAACGTTGATGCAACATGCGGCTTTATTTTATTTATTTATTTTTTGTTGTTTTTATTTCATTTTTCTTTCTTTGATGAATGGAGAAGAAAATAAATACAGCAAATAATCAAACTAATATGTATTTGACCTTTCCTCATTTTAACTTAATGTATCTGCAACAAAAACAAAATTGGTATTTTTCTCACGAATAGGGAAAATATGACCAAAAAGTAAGACACGGTTTCACAGAAATGACGGGAACTAACTAATGAACAATGAAGGTAACTATAACAAAAACAATGCATTTTACAACTTTTATAAAACTTGAACTAAAAATACATTGAAAAAGAATAGAACATTTCACAATGTGTATAAATACCACACAAGTTTATGAATAAAACTGACCACTGCAGTTTTAATATATCTGAGTATATATGATCATGTATTAATGTATTCAACCACAAGCATTGTTTTGCATTATTGACATCAAATCTGGTAAGATTCATCAATCATCAGCTGCATTTGTTAACTTGCAAAAACACGAGTTGAGAGCTTTGAGGTGGGGGAATATTTTTCAGGCAGCTTATATCTTAACCTGAAATGAAGCAGTTAATTGTGGCTGAGAAAGTTTTACATTGTGTACCAGTTACCTTTTAGCAGCGAGATCATTGATTATTGTGAGGACATCGGTCAGCAGGGAACGTCTGGATCATGGTTTCATCTGGTTTCTGCTGGTTTAGTCCTGGTCTGGATCCGCCGCTCATCAGACGTCATGCATTACTGAGATGAAGCGCCTCTCATTAGCATGATGAACTTTGAAGCGGAAACATGAAAAGTTCAGCTCTTCATAGGCATAATTACGTGGTAAGCTGTGAGATTATTGAATGTGAAGAGAGTAATGGTGTTCATTTGTAAATGTGTGTTCTCCCTGATGATCTTTCATCTCCGCACACTCTCTCCTGATTACGGCCAAATGAAGAGCCTCCACTGCAGCCTTCAGAGCCGCTTTTGTCCCTGCGCTGAGACGGAGGAGAAAGAGAGCGAACAATCACATCAGTCTTAGACCAACCTTCCGGGTTCAGTACAGATGCTGTCTGTCACCAAGAAAATAGGTGTATCGTTTACCAGTACCCTACATAAAATAAAGCAGAAATCATGTAAAGATGGAAGTATATTGTCAAAAATGAAAAAAAAAACCCACATTGTTTCATGTTGCTTTTGGATTTTAGTTACACTAAGTGTATGCTAACGGTCTAAAAAATCGTCAATTGTAACTATAAATGTGTGTCAGAAAGACAGATTATCCATAAGTAATACATTCATTGACATGTGGTCTTCACTTGAAAGTTTTACATGTAAAAACTGCTGGAGCAGAATTATTGTCCGTGCTCATTTCTTTAACCTGATGAATATTGAATTTTTATTTTGCATTTAAACTCTGTATTCTTACTTTTTTAAATATATATATTATCTGATACGTCCATCTACTGACCTTTTAACCTTTTTAAGCGCGACTCACGAAGCGACTCAGAGCAGGTGAGGCCAATCTCAGCAGCTCTCTGCACTCGGCCGACATCAGGAAAACTTGTGCATTTTTTAATCCCGCTAAAAATACCAGACTTTCCGAAGAAGAGGGTCAGAGCCTTGTCATATCAGGTTATGTCTGCCCGGGATAGTTGTACAAGTGTATCATGATCCATTTTGTGAGAGCATAGCTCATGAATTATAGATGCTGGCAGCTCGGCGGCCCGCGCAGGTTAGTGCCGCGCTTGTTTTCTCTTCGTTCACTCTGTGTTTTCTCTTCCCCGAGGCGAGATTCCTTTCCTCACCGTGTCTCCTTTTTTGTCAGAGGTTGTAGGTGCATTTTCAGCGGCGAGGTAAAAGCAGACCAACACGCTGAATAATTTAGAGCGCCGTGTTTGAACAGGTACAAAAATAATCCTGTCTCCGTGTCTCTCCCGTGCCCTCTGCTTTGAGAAAGCACTGCCTGAGAGAAGCTCTCCTTGCAGATCACAGCCAGATATGAAATATTAAAGGTTATTGGTGGGGTGAGAGCGAGCGCTCCTGCGAGAGCAGGTAACTGTGTGCCATCAGATGCCTTTGGTTTATTCATGTCGATCTCTCTCGGTAAACAGCGGACATTTCTCTTCTCTGAGAGCCACCGAAGTTCAGACACCTGAGGGAGGTTCAGGTTTGCCGTCTTACCTTCATTTTAAGTGAAGCGTCAACCTCGAGTTCACTCTTAGAAATAAAGGTGCTTTATGATAGATTTGTCTAAATGGTTCTATAAAGAACCTTGCATCTTTTCTGTTACATGCCAGCTGTGCAAGAATGTGTACAATACAATATTTAATAAGACTCGCCTTGTTTGTACTGTGTTGTTAAAGGCACACCGTCTCTCTCTGACTGTATTGCAGATAAGGCTTAAAGGGGTCATATGATGTCATTTCAGGTTTTCCTTTCTCTTTGGAGTGTTACAAGCTGTTAGATAAGAAATCAGTGCAACTAGAAATCAGTGTTAAGTTGTGGTTCCAACACTGTTCCAGAACGAGGACTGATTCCTGAACTAGGGTTGGGTCGGTAGACAATGCCATCGTCCATCGCCGGTAGACATCACGATGATGAGCCTGCACCGCGATGCTCCGCCCCGCCGCAGCAGCAGCAATCAGCTCACGAAAAGCACACTTAATATATGGCGGCAAATCCATGCCATTAATAAGCGAGTGCCCCACTGGTGCTGACGAGCGCGGTAAATGATTTCCGTGAGAGGAAAACAGATGTACATGCAAAGAAACAGGGCCGCGAGCTCATTTCAAACCCTCGCGCGCGCTTGATGTGTAATCCGCACGCAATTCAAGGACTCGTGCACGATCACTCCCGCGCTCAATCCTTTCTCACCTGCTCGCGCGAACACTGTTTTGTCAGTCGTGGGCGGGGCTTGGTGTTTTAGTTACAGCTGGTTTGTGCTGTAACTGTATTAAAAGTAAACTTCAAGGCAAACTGATAGTTTACTTATTAAATGCTTGTAGTACACTTTTAAGTGTAGTCTCAGTACTAGTTTATTAGTTTTGTACTTCAATTTTCAGTTTTCTATAAATATTCATAAACATCTGAACATACAAAAAAGAAAGAATATGGTAAACAAAAACATTTTGTACTAGCTTACATTTTTATAAACACTTGATTGTGATATTTGACATAAATAAAAAAAGAAAGAAAGAAACAACATTTTGAACAAAAAGCTGAAAAAAGGCAAATGTAATTAAGTATATTTCTGAGAAATACTTAAAAAAAATCTGAGAAGTATCGAAAATGTAGACCGAAAGTATACTAATAGCATATTTGAATGAACTTTATTTTTGTAAGGGTGTTCAAATTTCACTATACTTGAATCTTAACATCTGAGGGACCTTGCTGTTTTACAAAAGGGTCCTTGTGGAGAAAGAAGGTTCTTCAGATAATAATAGGTAAGAATGAGATGGTTCTTTGATTGAGTGGTTCTTTGTGGAACCAAAAATGGTTCTTTTATGGCATCGCTGTGAAGTACCTTTATGTTTAAGAGTGTTTCCGTGGCAGAAGAGATCTAGGTCTACGGTCAGTGGGGGTCAAGCACCTCCGGCGGACAGGCCTCGGGTTTGAGGTTAATTAACACAGAGAGAGAGTCTGAGCTCAGCCTGGCCGAGAACGATGCTGCTAACGATGGTGATCTGATGGCAATTAATGCTGTGACGAGGTCTGCGCCCCCAACCTGCCTGCAGGCCCCGGGTTGTGTATCGCGGCTTAAATTATTCTGATTTAATAGAGTTTGCTGATACGGCACACTAATGACTGGAGCTTGTGTAATCTCTGCTCTGAGAACGTCTTGCTACCCTATGGAAGCATTTTTAAGTGAGTTATCTCTGTCTTTTGCTGTAGTGTGTCAGTAGGAAATATCAGTTTACTTTTCCAAACATTCATTTTGCCATTAACTGTAATAATCCAGTGCTCCACACAGAGATCTGATCTCATCATCATCCAGTCTCTCTACCTTTATAGAATATTATTTCTGCTACCAAATCAAAATGTAAAAAAGTAATTTTATCTCTCAATTCAGACTTTTCTACTCAGAAATGTGAGTCTCAATTGAGAAATCATAATTGAGAGTTTATGTGTTACAATTGTGTTACTTTATTTGATTTTTTTTTTTTGGTCAGAATTCAATCTTTACCCGCCACAATTAATTTTTCTTTTTTTCCAGCACAGAATAATGCAACCTGACTTCCTGAAATGTTGGGACGTTTTTAATTTAGTTGTCTTTAGCTGTCATCCGCAGATGTCTCTGAGGATTGTGTACTGACAGTGGTTTCTGGAAGTATTCCTGGGCCCATTTAGTAATGTCAAAGACAGAATCGAGTAATGAGTGTCGTCTGAGGACCTAAAGACCACGACCATCCAACAAAGGTCTTCAGCCTTGTCCCTCACACACAGAGATTTCTCCAGTTTCTCTGAATCTTTTGATGATGAGATTTGCAAAGACTTTGCAATTTGATGTTGAGGAACATTGTTTTTAAAATATTTGTTAATCTTTTTTTCTCTTTCACAAACTGGAGAGCCTCTTCCCATGTTTAATTCTGAGAGACTGTCTCTCTAAGACATCCCTTCTATAGCTAGTCATGTTACAGACCTCATGTCAATTCACATACTCAGTTGCTAGATGTTCTCCCAGCTGAATCTTTTTTTTTAATTTCTTGCTTTTTCAGCCCTTTGTTGCCTGCGTGCCAACTTTTTTGAGACCTGTAGCAGGCATCAAATTTGAAATAAGCTCATTTAGTGAATAAAATCATAACATTTCTCAGTTTAAACATTTGTTATGTTCTGTTGTGAATAGGGATGCTCATTTTAACCGTTTAACCGTTAACCGACCGATTAATACAATCAGTTAAACGGTTTAAAAGGTCATTTTATTTATTTCAGTATTTTACCTACTAATAGCCTATATAAAATTGTGTTGACAAAAAAAATCGCCTTTTATTGGCCACATTCACGCAGCAGCAGAATACAGTTGTTGAGTACAGGAAGTGACAACCGCGTTCTGTAACAGAACTCACCGGGAAATGTTCAGGACTCGCGGAACACACGCGCTGTGTGAACGGAACAGGAACGCGCGCTCTGCCGCACAAACGCGCTTCTCCCGGGTGTTACGTGTTTTAATGTGTGTTTTGGGTAACTTATAGTGATGGAGAAATGAGCTGCGTCATCTGAAAGTAGTATTAGATCTGGTCCTTTTTCCGCCGGAGCCGCTCTCGTCAGTTTTGTGTTCTGCACGCGATTCATCGGCCACCGGCAGGCGCTTATCCTTTGAATTCAATTCTCATTTTAAATAATGTTGTTAGTTAACGGTTAATAATTGGTTAACAAACGTTGGTTGTCGGTTTTGAGAAATAACCGAAATGAGCATCCCTAATTGTGAACAAAATGTTGGCTGATGTAATTTGAACATCTTTAGTTTTTATTTAATTAAAAGAAGGAAAAAAAGTCCCAATATTAATGGAAAATAAATAAATAAATTATTTTTAATAAATATTTTTCTTCTTACAATTTTCTGTCTTGCAGTTAAAAGTTTTAAGGCTATTTTTTCCCTCAGAATCGCAAGAAAAAAGCTATAATTGTGTGATTATAACCTTTTTTTTCCAGTGTTCAAAGAATGATAACTATGCAATAGGTATAGTTATAACAGTATGTATTCCTCTGATGTTTCATTTATTCACTTCAAAGAATAGCATGGTGCTTTTTCATACTTTTTTCATTAGCGGCAAGTACAGACATGCATGGAAACACACAGGTTATGTAAGCGTGTCCTGTGTAACTGCTGGTCGGGTTGTGGTTTGTTCTCTCACAGGTGTGTTTATTGCGAGCGGTCAGAGTTACTCAAGCTCTTCCTGTTAAACTCTCTGCTCGAGTCAGGGCTTCAGTCTCTCCATCATGAGCTGCTTATCTGCTTCTCATCATGTCTCCAGCTGCGCTCATCTGTTGCTCTCTTCCACAGCTAGTAAATAACTCTGAAATTAGGTAGCCTGTGTGTCTACTTGAGCTGGATAGATTGGACATATTCAAGGTAAAATACTCCTGATACCTGTATTTCTTTAAACATGCTGAAAAACAAAGACAGATAAGTGCTGCAGTGACCGTGTTGTTTTGTAGGCCAACATGGATGTTAGCAGCACTGTTGTTCCCTCAACAAAAACACAACAGGATCATTGAGTTTTACTCAATTTGATCATCATGACCCATAGACTTAAGGAAGATGGAACCAGAAGTGCTACAATCCTTTTTTTCTAATACAATTTCAGCTCATCAGTAGTGTCCTCTCAGTAAAAGACTCTTCTAGATATCAACAGTGCCTCAGCATGTGTGTGATCTTTGGTCTAAAGTGCCAGTATACACTTTCTAAACAATTGAGGGGAAGCACTGTTAATCTACTCCCCTTAGCTCATAACGACAAAGTGGAAACATACTTTTAGAGATGTCTGTAAATTTGTGAAAACGAAAATTCTGTTTAGCTCAGGTGCCTTCCATTTGTCTTGATCATTGCTGAGATGTTTCTACAACTCGATTGGAGTCCTCACGTGGTAAATAAAATAGATTGGTGTGTGTCTTTCCAGATCATGTCCAATCCACGAAGGGCCACACAGCTAACAATCCATATCAGAGTGAAAACCAAGCCTTGAGGTCAAATTCAGGCACAGATTTGGGGTAGGCTGCACAGCAATTTCTGCTGCACTAAAGATTCCCAAGAGCACAGGGACTTCCATAATTCTCCATTGGAAGAAGTTTGGCACAACCATGATTCTTTCAACAGCTGGCCAAAAGGAAAGTGTGCTGGTGGCAGCCTCAGGGATTGAGGGACTGGTCAGGGTTGTGGAAAAGCTGAATGGAGCATAGCACAGAGAAATCCTTAATAAAAACCTGTTCCTCATCGCTCAGGACCTCAGACCGGGCTGAAGGTTCACCCTAAGCACACAGCCAAGGTAACACAGGAGTGTCTTAGGGACAACTCTGTGAATGTCCTTAAGTGGCCCGGCTCTGGAGAGACCTGAAGATGGCTGTCCACCGATGGTCTTCATCCAATCTGACCGAGCTTGAGAGGGTTTTCAAAGATAAATGACAGAAAATCCCCCAATCTTGTTGCGTCATAACCATAAAGACAAAAGTCTGAATACTAATGCAAATGGGATATTTCTTTTTTTTTTCTTTTTTTTTTTTAAACTTCATTTCTAAAATTCTGTTTTCACTTTGATATTGAATTAGGTATTGTGGATTAATGAGAAACTAAATAAATAAATAAACAATTGTGTCAGGCTGCAACATAACATAACACACATTTAATCACTTAGTGGATGCTTTTATCCGAAATGACTTTCAGGATGAGGACAACAGAAGCAATCAAACCAATGGTCTGAAGTGTTGATATGAACTTTCTGTTCAGATTCTTCAAAATGAAAACAAACACTTTGTCTTTTTTTCTCCCCGGAATAATTTCAAATGGAAGCATTGCTGACACTTCAAAGAAACGCAACTGAGTTAAAACAGTCCTCAAGTTTACAAGACTCTAAAGTCTGTGATCATTTACATTTAATCGCTTGGCAGATGCTTTCATCCGAAACGACTTACAAATGAGAACAATAGAAGCAATCAAAGGTCTACATATGATCTTTCGCATAAGATTTACTGTATGTCAACTATTTGTGTATAGCTGTACTTTTCCTAACAGAATTTAAAGGGAAACAACTTTGATACTTTTAATGCAACAGATCTCAATGATGTTCCCTAACTGTCCTCTGGTTTTCAAAGAAACATCTTTAATACTTCAGTGCAACACAAACGAGAACTCCATTAAGTCTGAGCACTGAAAGAGCATCCTCCGAGCGCAAGTGTTTCCTCTGCAGGTGTGTGTGAGTTCTGAACGCCGCTCTGTTGCTAGTGCACTTAAAAGGGGTGGATTGATCTAAACCTGTAGTGAAGAGCTCAATAATCTCGTTTCTAAAATACTCCGCTTGGATGCCCCCAGCGGACAGCCTGTTTGCACCCGAGCGGCGTGGGGCGTCCCGCGGCAGCCTGATTGGATCCCCGCTGAGGGAACGTGCCGTGACGTGCTCCAAAACCCCTCCGATGCTCCGACCCGTTATCGAAATCCCGTCAGAAACTCACCATGAAGACGCACTGTCCTTTTGCACCAAAAAAGCTCAAAAAGACGGGTCGTGCATCGATTCGCAATCGGCTACAAAGAAACCCGTTGAAAAGAGCAACGGAGTCCCACCGTGTGATAATTGCACCGCCACGGAGGTACCTGCTCCTCCTGTGGTGTACGCCGGGCTTCAGGCCTCCTCAAAGGTGACACGTCGGATAAAAGATGGAAGAAATCAAGCCTGAAATGAGAGTCAAACGTTTATCTGGACTTCAATGTGGCCAGAGCACTCGAAGACGTCGAAGCACAGCAAAAGGTGTTTCTTTCCTCATGCTCCACTTGTCGTAATCCTTTAACCTGCACAGTAAAAAAAATGCAACTGCACATTTTCCAGTTTACAAAACCTTTTGAGTTTCAAATGCAAAAAAAAAAAATACTATTTTCTTTAAACCACATCAGCTTGGTATTGAAACTGGTCAATGTGTGACCGAAACATTTTTTCAGTAAATTGCTTACACTGCTTTCATCTCGCTTGCGACTTTTGATTTTTGAGAGAATGCAGACTTTTTTCCCAAATATTTTACTTCTTGAGACCACATAAAACCCTTGTCAGACCAAAAATAAATACATAAATGAAATAACCCAACTGTTGTCCAACATAGTTAAACACAATTGTCTAGACAACTAATTTACATTGTTGAAATGTTCAGGCCTTGTGAGTTCAGCATCAATAGATTATGCAGTTACTGTTATAGGAGGATTATTTTGCTGTTTGTAGACTTCTTTTAAATTGTTAGTTGTTTGTTGTACTGTGATGTAAAGAGCCCATCTTTTAAACCTTTCCTGATTGCTAGGTATGTGTGTTTAGTTTTGAGGCCTATAGTATGATTAACCACTTTTGTCTTTTCCCTGGATAACTTAAAGTCCAACATTTCTGTCTGCAATTGTTGCATGCTAAAAGTGTCTGAAAATGTTGTTGTAATGAACAATCACATTTACATTGGCTAAAAGTGTTTACTGAGAGAAAAAAATAAACAAAAACAACTGTTGCTAAGAAAACTCAAAAGTCCTGCTGCATCACATTGCCTTATTTTGATGTATTTATTTATTTGTACTCTTTATTCTTTACAGTGTGATAAATCCATGAGTTCCAGCTTCACAAACCTGTTCTGAATCCCATTAGATATTATAAAGCCATCAGAGCGCAGGCCGGAGCTCCCACCGCGACTGTTAACGCGCGACAGAAGCTCATGCGAAAGCGTCAGGATCGTGCGTCTCGACGGATCCCGCGGAGCTCGCGCACCTCCGCTCATCCCTAATCATTATTTGATGACAGAAATCTGCGCGCATTACGGCACCGACGCTGTTTCTTAGCAACGCGCCAGGGATATTCAAACAATTTCATTAAAGTGTGACACCTCTTAGCAGGTGGCTGTGTGCGAGAGGAGATAAACACAGAGGTGGAAGCGTCGGCGCTATTTGCCAACATCACAATTGATAACATCAATTCAGCAACGTGTTTACAAGCCCCGTGAAATGAAGCGAACGTGTAAGAGTCGCTGAACCCCAGACGCCTGCTGTCTGCTTCCCAAACACACCCAAACGCTCAGGTAGCGCTGCTATTCAGATGGAAAACGCTTGATTTACATTCCAATACCTCACCGCGTCCTGGGATCCCGCTGCCTCTGATGTAATGCCAGATGTGTGTGTGTGGTAAATTGGATGTTTGCAGCGACTGATTTGCTACCTGCGGTAAATCAAGGTACGGGTACAAATGTGCCGCGGGAAAACAAACAATCGTTCTCGAATGCGCATCTGCTTGACAAAAAGACGACAGATCCCGAGGGAGGGAGCAGGCCAGAGAAGGTTCAGCGCTGGGAAATGGGAATGATTTACCTCAAATACACTGTGAAAAGGTGGCAAAGGTGAGGTGGTCAATGTGTGCAGATCACCTGTCCTGTGAGAGACGCTGCTTTATGTGTAACTAAAACCACGAGAGCTGGACAATCTTCTACCTGTGCAGGTGACTCTCATGGAATACTGTCACATAATGACCTCCACAAAAATAAATAATAATTAATAATTAAATAAACAAATACATAAAAACATAAATATATTTAAATAAATAAATAATATTAAAAAAAAAAAAAAAAAAAAAAAAAAAAAAATATATATATATATATATATTTTTTTTTTTTTTTTTTTTCTTCAACTGCTTACACACACACAGTCTTCTCTTGTCACACAGTTTCTGAAAGCTGACTGTCAAACAGCAAAAGCACACACCAAATCTGCAAAACCATACACTCAGCCTTTGACTGTTTTTTGCAAAACACAACACACAGTTCTTTATATAGCAAGTCTAACAGGAATTAACATGGGTGTTTGCAAATGATTGCTTTTGGGGTGTGTTTGTGATCATTTTGCAAGAGATGTGTGGTTCTTAAATTATTATTAAATTCTAATAATAATATGTAAAACAGGCACAGTTTTGAGAGTGTGTGCATGCAGCTGAACAAAAAAAGGTAAATGTCATGATTTCATGATTTCAATAAATTGGACATGCTTTTTTGAGTACTATAAAGTTAAATCAAGTTCAAATAAAATGGAATGTTTTAATAAAATAGGGTTTAGGGAAAAAATAAATGATACGAATGTAAATAAGTGAAATAAATAAAACTCGGGAAGAACTTAGATGGATTTCAGATTACAGATGTGCTTAATTGTCATGAAAACATATCATAACAAAAACATTTTCTTTTGATTTTAGGGTGAAATATGAGCCGACAGTGTTCTTGTCAGATTTCGAGAGATTCAGCTGTCTATTTCAAGCAATATCAGCTGTTTCTTCTAAACGTTTTAGGTTTCATCTGACATCTGCTTACCTGCTGAAAACCTGAGCCGCTCAAATGCTCCGGATACATCAGCTGATGTGATGTGTGTCCTGAATCTTGTTGATCAATAACCAACCTGACGTTCCACAGGTGTTCGTGTTAGCAATACTGAACTCTGCTGACCTCTGACCCCAACACGGCTTCTCCCGCACGTGTGTCTTTTCTTGTCTTACACCTCCTGTAGTCAGATGGAGGAGAACGCATCCCATGATTCTGTGCTCCAGTGAGACAAAACAACAAACAAATGTTCAAGCTGCACAGAGAAACACACAGAGAGAGAGAGAGCAGTTGCTTCGAATGAAAATAAGCTTGCACTTTAACCACAGAAGGTTTGTGTTGTGTTATTTTCTAAGAGACCGAGTCTCAGCGGATGACAACATGAAATGTTCATTAATAAAAACAGGTTTAATAATAAATTACCTCTATCACAGGCACACTATTTAAAGGATAAGTCAATGTTTTGACAGCTTCAGTGTTTCACTCTTCAGAATGGGAAGAACATTAAACACCAATTTTCCTCAATCTCTTAAGTTTGTTGTACTATACCATGAAACAAACTGTAATGCATGAGATCTCAAAAATTAAGTTAGAGCATTTATTAAAAGTAAACTGCACCAAAGACATGAACTAAATTATTTTTATAGTATACATTTCTATAAAGTTTTGTTTTCTGAAAATGATCTATCAATAAATAAATAATAATGAAAACAAATCTGACCCGATTATTAGAACTCTTAGAAACACATCGACATTATGATGTCATCCTGCCATAGAGATAATCATGAAATATCAATGATAAAAATGAAGTGCTTAGTGTAAGAAAACGTCATGCAACATATACTCAAGCACACACACATACACACACACTTTTATGAAGTTAAATAATCTGCATTGCAGAAAACATTCCCATGACCAGGATACTGTCCTTTTGACCATGTTACCTTAAAAAGGATGTGACATCATCAGTCTGGTCTGACCAGGAACCAGGAAGTGATGCTATAATGTGTGTTTGATTATTTCTAATTAGCAGCGGTGTTGGGCACTAACACGTTTAAGAGCCGCATGACATATAAAGACACACTCCTGCAATCGTACACATTTACTTTATTACAGACATATGGATTCATCCACTAAAGGAAGATGGATGAAGGATCGGTTCTTTGGGGAGATCTGTCCAAGACATCTGACTTCCCTTGTCTTCAGACTGTATTCGTATCACTTCTGTGATTTAACCCCAGAGTTTGAGGTCGCTAGCGGTGTTGTTTGAATAGTTTTCGGTATCTGCTGAGGGCTGGTGTGTCTGTCTTGTTGTGTTTTGTTGGTCTCTTTACAGAAAGGTCGATGAATTGTAACACTAGAATACCTCAGCGGGAAAATTAGTATTAGAATATAAGAAATGAATATTAAAAAAAATGACACTTCACATTGGAAACGTGACTTCTTTTACTGCTGCGTCTTATTTTCAGGGGAAGTTGCTAAAGGAAAGTCCATTTGTTGTTAAAAGTTGGTAAATGCGTTGCGATGTCAACTAATTCAAAATAAAACATTGAATTATTGAATGCTTACACATCTTTGAATGATTACAATTGATTAAAAGAAAAAAAAATAAAGCTAGTAAAATGGTAAAACAAACGAACAAACTGTAAATCAGTTAAAACTATATTCTCAGAAAAAAGAGAAAAAAGTTTGAATTGAATATTTCAGAATAAATGTCAGTTTTGCATGGAGAAGTTAATGCAGCAACCAGACGTGACAAAAAAACGAACAGCTGCACGAATCAGTGAATTAGGACTAGTAGAAATGAGCGTTGTTTTGACTTGAAGGCTAAAATAAAGAGATGAAGTTTTCCGAAGAGAGAAACGATCAGGTTTAATTTGATGAATGAATTTTTTCCACTGTGGCATTTTGGCAGCCGATGCTTTTATCGCATCACATTCATCAAAACATTTCCTCAACACTCGGTGACACCATCATTCCCTAGAAGAACATCACTCAGAGAGAAACAGTGGGAGTTCCTCTGGGATTCACGGCTGAATTTATGTGAATCATCACTCGCTGCACAGCTGACTCGCACAAACAAATAATTGAATCGCTGCGAGTGCATAAAACACCACAAAGGCTGATGTAACGGCATCTAACTGCTGTAACTGAGAGCGGGACGGAGCGAGCGTAAATCTGAGGGCCTCCTCCAACCCTTTATCTCTTCTAGCTGCGGCTGTTTTCCATGTCCCTTGAATCCTTAGGGAACAAAATTAATTCTAAAAATGTTACATTTTGAAATGTTAGAAATCGTGGCTTCATCTGAACTGTATAAAGCTTGGTGACTTTTATGGCATATGATACTGTATGTGAGCACGAATCAAAAAGGCTAAGTAGTCATAATAAAGTAACACTTGTCATTACGGTCTAAAATGACCATCAAAATAAATAAAAAATCTAATCTACAAATAAGCCATGATGCATAAAAGTAATGCACAGCTAGTCTCTGTTTTAACCTGAAATACTGATTTAACTCAAATATCATTTAAAATTATATTTGAAAATTATTTACGATGATGGATATATATATATATATATATATAATATAAATTATTGCATAAATATTGGTACCATAAGTCTCTCAAAATACAAAAAAGAAAACAGATATATTTTTGAAAACAATATTATTGAACAGAAATATATTGCATTGTTTTTTCTGGAAGAAATGAATAAATCAATCAATAAGGCTTTGGTCACCTTTGTCTGCAAAGGTACCAAGTGTGACCCAAAATTTAAGAGGCGCTCAGAGCATTACAAGCCCAGTTCTTTCTTTCTTCTGATCCCTCTTTGTTCTTGAGAAGTTCTGAGTAAGTTTTCCTAAACTGTGTCAGAATATTTCATTGAGGCAAAGTTGATGCTTTAATGAATCACAGCCGAGAACGTTACGTCTCATGAGGTAGAAAAGAGTAACATCGGAGCAATAAAACATCCCTGTGGTTGCGCTGAGATGTTGTTAGAGAAGTGCTGTAGTTTTCTGTAGCCTTTAGCGGAGCGCCGTGCTCCGCTGGGAAGGATTTTTTCATCGATAACATGCCCATTACTGTGGTAAGGTCAGTAATCAGCTTTCTGATATGAGCCCTGTGTTCTGGGCCAGGGTCAGACAGATGTTGACATACTGTTCACTACGGAGTTATGAAATATTAAATATGTGTCGGCTACACATCATTCACACGTTAATGTCCTTCCGTACAGAGCAGCGCTCTATTATACCATCCATCAATCTGGCTACGTTAGCGAATGTACGCATATCTGCGCGTATACCTCATACTGTCAAACACGGCCGAGATCCAGCAACAGCTACAGCACATGATAGATCATTTCCAGTTAATTCCAGAGAATCTAATCATAACACATTTACTCCTTGTGGTTTAAAATTGTCTCCCTGTGTTTTAACACAAAAACAAACAAACGTTATGTTCTTCTACAGCGATGTGGCAAATTGCCAGTGATGCCAAATTAGGAGTAAAATGCATTTTTTAAACTAATCAAAATTTAATTGGATGATTTTGAAATTGTGGTAAAAATGCTGATAAATACAATAAATATCAATGCAACAATCTGCATTGCATTTGCGATTGTCCTTGTAAACATCTCACAGTTCAGATAAATACATGCTTCATATGGCAAGCTGTTTCATCCAAAGACTACTGATGCAAAAACATTCATTCTTTGGAAATATACCCCGCACATCTCACTTAGAATTTTTGTCTTGTTTCTATTTAAAATATCTATTTAAAATATATAAACTTTTCGGTCCCACTTTATGTTAGGTGTCCCTAATACCTGTGTACTTCCATAGTAACTAGACGTGTATCTAGTATGTAACCACAGTGTAAGTACACACCGGTACATAGTATCTCCAGCTGTAATATTACTGTAACTACACACATGTAACAA
>JAUMHQ010000058.1:443946-454233 GCA_032361165.1 Enteromius paludinosus
CTACACCCCCTGATCACCCCCTGTTCCAGTTACTCTTATACATACTGCTGTTACTAAATGTAGCTGTGTAATTCCTGAAGTGTTGTTACCAATGTCCTGTTACACATTGTGTAGTTACAATAATATTACAGCTGGAGATACTTTGTAGCAATGTGTACTTACACTGTGGTTACACACTAGATACACGTCTAGTTACTATGGAAGTACACAGGTATAAGGGACACTTAATATAAAGTGGGACCAACTTTTCTATTGGAGTGAAGTAAAATATATCAGTGGAGTGAGTAAAATGATCTGAAAACAAGAGTACTTTGCTTACCCCACTGGCAGATATTTTATACTTGTTTTACGCAAAATGCACTTGATTTATTTTTATTTTTTTTTACCCTGGGAACAAGAATAAATAAATACCTTAAGGCATTTTGCTTATCTAGTAAAAATATCTGGATTTAAGAATTTGTAGTTATTATGACTAGAAACAAGACAAAACTACTAGGATAAGCCATTTTGTTGCAGTGTGGTACGTGATTATCCACTATATTGCTTATATTACGAGATGAACTGCTATATTTTATTTTAGAGTCAAGATGTGTAGAACTCTGTCTCATGTGCTTTCCTCATGTTGTTTTTGCTGCCATTTTATGAAACCAATAAGCCATAGGAGGTCATGCTTCACGTTGATTTGACTACTTTGCTGTAAAAACCACCGTGGTATAATCACAGTAATTCACAACCTCAGTTGGCTTTTTCTCTGTGAATAGGGAATACTCAAATAATGACGTTGTTTATTGCATGTGCTGTATGCATTGCATTAGCGCCGGATTCACTTAAGAAATTATGCAAATCTGGCAACTCACAAACACTTGAAAATAAAAACCCTGTGCCGAATGTAATTTACACGGTGCAATTCCCCATCCAGATACGTGAATCGACTCTTTAAAATGCAGCGTGTGCACTTTGATGACTGCATCTTGTGATTATCATTTGCAGCCACCAGGTTAAACTGGTGGCTGCAAATGACTCAGGTTTAGTGCTGAAATATAGCAGAACTTTTTTTTTTCCTTTTTCTGCTGTGCAACCACAGATGTTTGATAAAAAAGTTCTAGTACAAAAAAAAAAAAAAAAAAAGAGAAAGAGAAAAAACTATGAAGTAACAGAACTGAAGAAAGGGAGAGGAGAGGAAAGCAAGCAAAGTCTTGTTCCTACACTATGACTAATTTACAAGTTTTCTTCCTGGGATGAAAAGAACAAGGGTGAAAAGAGAAGAGATGAGATGAGAGGGGCGTTTGATATGTGTCTCTCAGGACTGCAGCGATGACAATTACACCAGTTTGAGGCTCGTGTCTGCGGTCAGTTCCAATGCTCATGCTAACAAGCCCCGTTCCTCCGCTGAGGAAGACTCCACACACAAACGAAAAGGAAGAAACACAGCTGAGGCCCTAAAACAAGACCGGCGGAGTTTGCTAAAGAAAATGCATCAATGACAGCCAGTGATCAAGGTGAAGCATTCCTTTTCTCTCTCTTTCTCTGTGCTTTTGTTTGGTAGTAATGACCTGTTTTGATTCATCTTTCGTTTTGCTCTGCACCTTTTCTCTTTGGCCTTCAGTCATAAACTCACCACGGCCCAGTCCCCCCGTTTTCTTCACATTATTTTTCCCCACCATCCCCCTTTTTCTGCCAGAGCCATCTTCCATAAGCTTCATCCCACAATGGGCATCTAAACTCATTAAGTAAATTCTCAGAGAGTCATTAACGGGGCTTTTCTCTGAGCCTGAGATCTCATCCTTAATTAGGTGAGCGTTTTTGACAGGACACAAAAACAAAAGGCGAGCAGCGTTTTTGAAAAGGAGCAGGTCCCGCCAAGGGCCTCACGTTCTCCACTGCTAATGAATGGCTTCTTTAAAAGAAAGAGTGAACGAGGAGGGGAGGAGAGACGCTGAAAGGAGCTCTGCCCCAGACAATGGCCCCCGTCTCGGGGAGTCACGCTGCTCTGCGCTCCCTCACCAGGTGACTGTGTGCCCTCATTAGGAGACAATGGCCAATCGGTCGGGCCGGGGTAAACAGAGCGGGTAGAGGGGATGTACCTGGGGGTAGTCGGGGGCTTTTAAGATGATTCTCTAGGCTTGTGTCTTGTTGGATGGAAATGCTGTTCCCTGGTGGGTGTAGTAGTCTTCGGTTGGGTGTCTGATTAACTTGTTGGGTGGAGGGTTTTGGTTTGACGTTGAACTGACAATTCATTTTTGGGCTCTCACTGGTAGAATGGAGGGTCAAGAATTAAGGGTTTGGTACAGGGCTGTAACCGGCTGCCAATACTTACTGTACGTGTAGAAATGGCCAAAGTGCCCCCCTGCAATGTTTCAGTGAATTCTTGCACTGATTTAATTCAGGTTTATTTCTATAGCACTTTTCACAATGCAAATTGTTGTTAGGATGGTTCTCAAGTTACATTTTTAGCCTGGGCTGCCTTATTAATTTATTTATACTATATTAATGTGTGTGCCATTGATATGTTCAGTGTTCATGTAAACTGTTTAATAAACACTTCTGCCACTTTTTTTGAGCCTCTTAATTAGTTTAGTTTTTTATGTAAAAATTCATACCGAGGTATTACCGTACCGTGAAATTTTGATACCGTTACATCCCTAAATAATATAGATAGTTTGGTAGCACTTTAGTTTACAGTCCTGCTACTCATGTACAAACTGTGCACTTACTATAGTAATTAAAATTACTAGGTAATAAGGAATAACTAGGGATGTGACGAGATCTCATGGCACGATACATGCACAATGACACCAATTGACTTGCACTCTTTCAGCATTCTTCTCGCACATAAACTATTGTATGCCTACAGTCTGTGCGGTCTCAAAAAATTGCCTGCACAAGGACAGGCTGCGCGGCTGTCCGCGAGCACTCCTGATGGCGAAAATGACATAATGCAGATGGCCGAAGTATACTTTGGCCTTTACCCTGCTTTTCATGGAATATTTGTTTTTAATTTATTTATTCTATATTACATTTTTGCTTGTTCACTGTTAATTGTTCTATTGTATAATTGTTTATTTGAAGTATTTCAGTTTCAAAGGTGTAAGGATTCGGTTGAATGGTTGAACTTGGGTTTTGTCTTGGTTTATAACTGCTAGAAAGGTTTTGGTTAGGTGTTTCCAATCTGATCTAATAAGAATTCATGCATTGTCACGGGACTGTGTTGGTGTTTTATTGGTACAGAACATGGGTTTGGATGAGCATCGGACCACTTATGGGATAGTTGGGTGTATTGTGTGTAGAGGTGTACAGTTTGGCTGAGTGACTGGTAATTGTCTTTGGTGGGGATGGAAAGCATGGCATCTCTCCCTCTTTCTTGCCCACATGCACGTCTACCAGGCTCAAACAGGTGGCAGGTGTATTGTGTGCTTCAGCTGTCTGTTCTTCTCTTCTCTCTGTCGGTCTGATTTTCAGGTGTACGGGGGCTGGTTAGGAGGGCTGATGTTGCTGTGCGACATTTGGTTATTTCTAACAGCTCCACACAGTGTGTGTGTGTTCCTCTTTGTACCTCAGAGAATTAGTAGTTGGTAATTACCAACAGGTGGATTGTTTGAGCTGTGCTGCGTTTCATTCTGTCATCAGGAACAAACCTGTTCCACACACACAGACTGCTGCCCCTCGCCTCCCATAAGCCTCATTATGACTCTGACTTACAGTGTTTGCTTAATTTAGGTAATTAAAGTTGCTGATGCTGAATCTGGCTTTGACTTTATGCATTTTATTTGTTTGCAGACCTCCTCTGTTGTGGAAACATTGAACTGGCAAATGGGAATGCTTAGAATTGTGTGCGAGTTGGTTTTGCTCTTACCGTGGGGGCGAGTTTTCTGTCCTCACAATGAGAAGTAAATCCTGACAAACACACCTTGTGGGAAACAAAAATATAAAGGTGATGAAATGTCTTATTTTATGCCAAAAGCTGCCATTAGTTGTTGTTGGGTCAGGTGGAAGGTGAAGAATAGTATGGAAGACAAACACTGACGGACAGGTGAATCATAAGTCCTCTTCCAAAATGTACCTGATCTGCTTATGTAGAAGCATTTTAATTCATTATACGAGTGACAGAAAGTCTGTTCCAAAAGATAGGAGGCACAATTATGCAGTCTTCTGAGACTTTCAGACAGCATTGTATATGTCCTTTATGGAGAAGGTGATCCCACAATGCAGTGCAGTAAAAGTCAGATATATTTTGATTATATTAATACTTTCATTCTGCAAGGATGCATTATTGTGATTAAGAGTGTCAGAAAAGACATTTATAATGTTACTTAATATTTCCATTGCAAATACAAATGCTGTTTTTATTTATCAAATAATACTGAAAAATTAACTGTTTCACAGCTTCCAAAGATATGAAGCAGCACAACTGGTCTCAACATTAATAATAATAATCAAAGTGTTTCTTGAGCAGCAAATCAGCTCGGATTCTGGAAATGTTGGGACAGTTTTAAAAATTGAAAACTAAAGAACTTTCACATCACATGATCCAATATTTTATTCACAATGGAACATAAAGAACATAACAAATGTTTAATTGGAGACATTTTTACTTTTTACACTTTCATCCACTCTATGAGCTCATTTCAAATTGGATGTAACTAATTAATGTAAGTGAACTGACATCAGGTCTGTAATATGAATAGCCATAAAAATAATGTCTTAGAGAGGCAATATCTCTCACAAGTGAAGATGGACAGACGCTCTCCAATCTGTGAAATAGTGCATAAAAAGATTTTGTAAATCTCCTCATCTGCATGCAAAACATCATTGAAAGATTCAGAGAAACTGTAGAAATCTCTGTGTGTGAGGGGCTGGATGGCCATGGTCTTCAGTAGTATGAATGCTAAAAGGGGTATAAAGGTTTTAGAGCTACATATGCTCCCCTCCAGATGACGTGTATTTCAGCAGGACAATACTAAACCACATGCTGCAGCGATTACAACAGCATGACCTCAAATTTAAAAAGAGCTCATTTTGTGCATAAGTCAAATAAAATAACTACAACAGCAAAACTTCCTAACATTTCTGGAACTGTAGTATGATTTCTGAAGGATCATGTGACTGAAGACTGGAGTAAATACTGCTGAAAATTCAGCTTTGATCACGTGAATGAATTGCATAACAGATATTCACACAGAGAACACTAATTGTAATAATATTGCACAGTTTCACTGCATTTTTGATTAAATAAATGTAGCCTTTGTGAGCGGAAGGGACTTTAGTTTCCTGTCATTCTGTATCTCTTGAATAAAGAGGCTGAAGCTCAAGCAGTGCAGTTATTATAAGAGTCTTATAAGTGGTAAATGAGCAGTGTAGCTGAGTTTGCCAGAGATTGAAGCGTCTCTCCTGGAGATTGGTGAAGTCACACTGTGCGCCCAGGCCTGTTAGCGCTGCCAGCTCTGGTGACGGATCCATCACAACTCCTGGAATTAAACCGGAATTACAGAATGCTTGGAGAACCTGACAACAGCAGAAAATACTCCTCGGTCCTGCGTGTGTGTTCGCAGACTTTGCTTTAGTAATACCCCTCAGAGTGAGATTTAGGTGAGCTGTCAGCGAGCAGAGAGAGAACGAGGCGAGTCTCATCCCCAGACGCTCCGCAGGAGACTGCGCCTCGGCTGTATTTTATCCCGGGCGTTAGACAGCACGGCTGCCAGTGAAAACCACGAATAAAAAACATATTATTTGCCATGAGAATAGAACACATTTCACTTCATTCTTGCATTTGAGTAACAATGTATGGCCTGTCCCCCGGTTACGGCGTGAATATCACCGTCAGCAGCAGCTAACAATGCAGGAATTATGACAGTGCTGAAAGCAATCAAGCGTTTTACCTTTTGTGCCGAATTGCTTTTTATTGTAAAACTGCAGAATGGGTGATTTAAAAGAAAAAAAAACAACAACCGCTTGAGTTGGTGAACTCTGGGCTTGATGTTCTGGGTGTTTGTTATGATAGTAAATTATGTGTTTTTGTGTGGTCTGTAAAAGCTGTCACAGCTCTTTTTCTCCGTGATGTTTGGTTTCTTATAGGTCTGCGTTCACACTTGTGATTTTTCTGAGCTCGTTCTGAAAGATGCACCATTCGGACACAAAACAAGCCAAGCGACCATATTTTCTAAGTAAAAGTCATGTTTTTAATTACCTGAAACATTCTGTGACTTATATTCCGAGGTGCCTTATATAATGCAGTTAATGTTTCACAATGTTGTATTTCCAAAAAAACATCAATAGCCATAATGTCACAAGTTCCATCACTACTAACATTGTTCAGTGATTCAATGTTTTGCCAAATTTAGTTCCATTTGCGAACAGCAAAGCCAACTTACGCGATAGGAACAGATTTTATTGTTAGTAAGACACAGATCATGCCCTTGGGCACAATAAGCAAGCTAACATGTAGTGCATTCTGTATCTCTCATTCCAGTTAAATATACAGTATGTACAGTACATTTCAATCCATGTCTTTAAGCATGTCAACAATCAGCACAGTTTTTTGAAGAGTGCACATAAATGTATTGGAAATCCTTGAGTATGAGGTAAAAAAAAAAACTCTCAACAATGCAGTTTTAACCAGGGTGGAAAAAAACAGAGCATTTCCTGACTGTTTGATATATGTTACGTTTTATATGTTACATTAACATGAATATGCAATAATTTCTGTACTGCTTGCAACACAAGTTTGCAATTGTCTAATCATCAGTTTCAGATTGACCTGCGTTTAAACACCATGGAAAAGCATTCAGATGGTTTCTTGTGTAAGAGTGCAGTTCAGAATATAGAACTAGACAAAAAAGTTCAAACTTTAGGTTGGCTTGAAAAAGCCTAGCCTGAAAATTTTAAGCAGTTGTAAAACTAAAAGTATAGCTTAGATGTTGATAAGATGGTTTTAACATGATTAGCATGTTTTCGCATGATTAGCCTGTTACTACCATATTTTTGACATGATTAGCATGTTACTAGCATGATTTGCATGCTACTTGCAGGTCGCTAGCATGATTAACTTGTGACTAATTAAAATTATCATTTTGCTAGCATGACTAGTAAGACTAGCATGTCACTAGCATGTTCCTAGCATGATTAGCAAGTGTATGTTTGTATAATTACTAGCAAGTGACTAGCATGTTTTCTAGCATTGCCAACATGATTAGCATGTGATTAGCATGTTTCTAGCATGATTAGAAAGTGACTGGAATGTTACTAGCATATTTATAGCATGATTAAAAAGTAACTAGCATGTTTATGGCATGACCTGCTAGCAAGTCGATAGCATGTTTGTTGCATGATTAACATGTTAGCATGTCGCTAGTATGCTTACCATGTGATCAGCATGTTTCTAGCATGATTAGCGTGCTATTAACATGTTTTTTAGGATAATTATCATGCTCCCATGTTGCTAGAATATTTAAGAATTCACTAATTCTAGTATGATTAACATGTTACTAGAATGTTGCTAGCATGACTAGTGTGTTTGTAGCATGATCAGCGTGTTATTAGCATATTTAGATGGAAGCTTTATGAGTTTAAATGGGTTAGAAATGAAACATAAAAGGAAATCTTGAATGAGTCTAACTGGCTTGGCACATCTGATCATTTCATGAATGGGTGTCTATAGGATTTTTATGGCTTTTAATCATAATTTTTGTGGAAACTATGAGTCGGATGAGTGTAAAAAGATAAAGCGGAGTTTGGTGGTTCCTAACCCTTTTTCAAGCCAATTTAATAATACATATCCTTTTACTTGTACACCTCTGCATTTAGCAAATGCTTTTATTCAAAGTGATTTACAAAAGCTTAACCTAAGCAATTTGTAGAAAAGCCAGTGTTCATAATTCAATTTAGTTCCAAATATAGTGGACCAAACTTCTTGCCGAAAAAGTTTGATTATTGCGAAACTAGGACGGACCAAACATCCCTTTCAGCTCATTTATTTTGGAAAGATTTCTGCATGTTACACTTGACGGCAAACGGTGTCAGTAATGGATCTGCGTGTTTTGTCTGATCTGTGAATGAGAGCAGAGGGAGTATCGTGTTGTGTTATATCACGGTCTCCGAGCGAAGTCTTGAATAACACTGTAAGACACGCTCCGCTGACAGTGACTCATAAAGCTGAGAGCGCTCGAATCAGGGGAGAAATACAACATCTACGGGATGTTTAAATAGAACATAATAATATTTCATAATATAAGCCTCTCGTGTGCATTAGCACCTGCACTGGAGTCCAAGAAATCACCTCGTTACCATAGTAATGCCAGTATTAGAATAACACGGCAATAAAATGCAAGAGGCATGCATGTGTGTGTGTGTGTGTGTGTGTGTGTTTGTGTGCATGCTGATATTGCACATTTACACACATCTTCAGGCCACATAAACATTTAGTTGTGCTGACAAGCATAATTTTCTGTTTTTATAAAGTATGAACAAACACTGAAAATCTCTTGAATGGACTCAAACCATAACCCTCGATTTGACAATGATAACCAATGTTTAAACCATTAGTTTTACTACAGTGAAACTGTTGTGATTTTCAATTGGCCACAACTATCAAATGTTAAGTTATTAAGATTTGCATTAGTAAATACCAGTAGTAAATACCGTTAAACATGGTCAGTCTAGGCACTGTTATTCAACTATCCAAACACTATTGTTGACATTAATTGTGTCTTGATGTTTATTCTGACATTGGTTTGTGGTGATAAAGTTGCCTAAATGTATGTATTTTCAGTAACTGAAGAGTGCTAGTGGGTTTTGTGTGATGTGGGCGTGTCCAGCAATGCAGTATATTTACTTTTGAATTTATTCATTTTACCAATACTTCTATCAAAAGCGACTTGCAAAAGACGAACACATGCAAGTCAAAGAGAAACAGTTTTAATTAAATACAATGCTAAGTTTATGAAACTTTATTTTAACTAGACATTAAGTAGATGTTTAATCTAGATTACAGGTTTTTTTAATTGCACTTTATTTTACAGTACAGTATGTGTACTTGTATGTACACATACAAAGAAAGTACTAGGAAAGTACTGGTAATATAAGGCAACTGTACATGTGGTAGGTTAGGTTTAGGGGTAGATTCCTAGTGCCTAGTTTTTTTATTGACCTAGTTATTGTACTTACTAAAAAAGGACATAATATACACATAAGTAGCATGAGTGTAAATTAAAGTGCTACCGTTTTTTGGTTTGTTTGTTTTATGTTGAGAAAATATGAACTGGATTGATCTTCTGTGAGATCCTGGAGCTGCAAATGCTGTTCCATGAATCTTTGAATTTAGAGGAAACTGATTTCTTATCAAGTCGTAGAGTGACACAGCTCGTTTGTGATGATACTGTTATTTAACAGTACGGTTAGCGGTGATCTCCAGCTGTAAGAGTTAGTGTGCTGTGATCTGTAGAGCTTGTACTACAGAGCTATTATTATGAACTGGATCTTATTAGAGCAGATTCCACAGACTGATCCAATCATCCACCTCAGCTTCCAAAGACCCGGAGGGAGAGCAGACGTACGTATGTGTGTGTGTGTGTGTGTGTGTTTGGTAGCTTGTTCCTCCTTGTAACAATAGCAGAGGTGACTGGGCCTACAAGAGCACTGACAGCTTTACGACCCTTGTGCCAGAGCGAGGAAGAGAATTCTGGGAAAAGAGTTCTGGACTCAGTCCCAGACAAGCAGGTAGCAGTGTGTGTGTGAGGCTGGTCAGGTAGTGTTTCACACAGGCTTGTTTGAATTGACATGAAGGGACGGAAAAACTACTATCCAATCTCAATTTGTAGTTTAATATGATACTTTTGGACATTTTATTTGGAAATCAGACAGAATTTTGATAGCCTTTCAACTAAACATAGCTATATTCAACCAAGATTTAATGTCATTCAATTCAGGATTTCATGTTATGAACCTCACAAATATAAGTAATATAGTTACTTCTTCATTGGAAGCACTTCTAGGTTTTCCTGGCTTCTATTTTGCGCTGAAGTTTATTCGGTTTATTCGCTTGAAACATGACAGCGGCTTGCAGTAAACGGTCAGGCCAAACCAGTCTCGTCTTCAGTATTCTCACTGATCGTCTGATGCATATTACACCTAAAACTGGAACTGACTACAGCTGCCAAGCCAAGCTTCCAGGAGTCAGGGTTAACTGCTCTTTATTAATGTTCTGTTTAAATGACACAGTTTAAAGGGATAGTTCACCCAAAAATGAAAATTTGATGTTTATTTGCTTACCCCCAGGGCATCCAAGATGTAGGT
>JAUMHQ010000058.1:466092-502212 GCA_032361165.1 Enteromius paludinosus
ATTATATTATAAAAAATTATTATATGATATATATATATATATATATATATATATATATATATCATATATACTATTACTGTAGTTATTATTATACACAGCAAAATATCAAAAGTTATTGTTATTTTGTCATTCTTTCTGCTCATTTTTTAATCTTTTTTTGGTAGCTGTGCATTCTGGGATTGTGGACTTTGCAGCCTTATGTTTTGGCCCCCCAAAAAAGCATGAAAGGCAGTGTAATACTGCTTTGTCAGGGAGCTGTAGACTGATCTCATATTCATAGAGTTTGAATTAATCTCGATAAAAGCTGCATCAGAACTAGAGCGGTGGCATTATATTTCTGGTTCCCACCACTGCTTATCGACTGCGGTGTGTGTGATATTCTGGCGTTCAGAAGCGGTTTCAGTCGTACCAGTAAGAGCAGCTATATTTGACGTAAGCGCTGGAGTCAGCCGGAGCTGTTGTTGTTTTTCTTTGGCAGCTGTGGCCGGTTTCTTCTGACCTCCAGAATCAGGGGAAACTCTGAAGAATGAAACAGTTTCGGCCCAGTTTTCGTTTTCTCCCCAGAGTCCGAATTCATTTCAGCTTTCTGTTTGTCTGCTGGACCGTAAATCTCTTCAAGATCCTGTTTAAAAAAAGCTCCTCAGTTCCTTCTTTTATTCTGGAATAATCTGCTCTTTAAGGAGCTGTCAATGATGTCAGTCAAGAGCAGAGATGTGAAAACATCAGGACCAATACGACGCCCGCTGACCTCTGACCCATTTCACAGAGAAAAAAAAGTGTGGATGTGCTCTAACTCCAGAGCTTTACAGCCACTGTCGCTCCAGTGTGTGTGTGTGTGTGTGTGTGTGTGTGTGTGTGTGTGTTATTTATCAGGGCTGCAGTAGTGCTTGGCCCAGCGTGTCTGCATCGTTCACCTCATCAGCACTGAACTTCCAAAATACAGCACAAAAATGCAAAAAAGACAGTTTTATGTTACAATATACCATACTATACTAAAATAATATCTATTTAGTCATCAGTTTTATTTATTACGTGTAAAGATGTCTTGATATGTACAGTTGTTGATGTATTTGCTATTAAAGCAGGATGTTGGGAAATGACATAAAATGCCTTTATATTTAAAAATAGTTGTCCTTATGAACCATGAATTGCTGTTTGTCATTCTAGAGAGGAGAAAATACAAAGATACAAATTTATAAGATCTTTCTTATTTATTTAAATATGATAATACTTTTTTTTAAGACTATTAGTCAAAAAAAAAAATAAAAATTATTATTACGCAAATGTACTCATATTAAATGTATACAGGTATGTGTGTGTATTTATATATACATAATTACTATACACAGTACACACACATATATTATGCAAATACATATATATAATCCATTTTTTGGGGATGTGATTAATAATGATTAATTGTTTGACAGCACTAATAATAACAACAATAATAATAATAATAATAATAATGTAATGCGCAGTTGTTGTAGTAGCAGTAGGACTAGTGTTGATAATTTGTCATTAGTGCTAATGAAATCTTTGCGGCTGTAGCTGATGAAGGTAATGATGGGACAATGGCATCTATCAGCCACAAGTTTAATTAGAGAACTGAAGCATTACGCTGAAATATTAATGATGCCGACTGTATTTATGAGCCCTGCGCTCATATCTGCCACACTGTTTGACCAAATCTCTCTCGATGTATCCCACAAGCCCTCGGGGCCAAAAACAGACCCTCACCCCACATCGCTCACAGATTTTATGTGTGTGTGTGTGTGTGTGTTTCTTGTCTGTGCCTGTAAGAGAATCTAAAGTCTGTTCATTAGTATTGTGTTTAATTCACACCCTCATTTTCTGGCAGTGAAGTTGTGTTATATTGTGAATATAGTCACTCCGCTGTGTGCTGCTTCTAACAAACACTCTTTATCTGGGACTATATCCACAAAATCATGTCACTTTGAGTGTCTAGCTGCTTGAAAGCAGCACGGAATAGAATACAGCACTCCTGGGCCAAATAAACACAAACAAATCGTACTCTATAAACCATAAAACAGACGTTTATATGCATGCATCTCATAATAAGAAACTCTTATAACCTTATTTCATGAAAAGCCGTTTCTGAAGGCAACAGGCCACATGTATACACGTGTGTGCGTGTGTGTGTGGGCTGGTCCTCTGCAGAATCCCAGAAGGTTTTGCTCTCTTGCTCTGATCATGGCGTAGGCAGAAGCCTTAGAAACGTGATCTATGCTCATACACACGATGCAGGTGGGGGTTTACAGATGTATTGATTTTTATGATGGTCTCTCAGCATATCAGTCTTTGTTTAGCCAACGTGGCCTGTAAATATCCAGCACTAACCTTCACGATGAAAGTTAACACACATTGGGCTTAATCTTCTATTTCTCTTCCTCCCCCTCACTCTGTTCATCTCTACTCCACTTCTCTTCGCTGGCGTTTCTACCCTGCTAGTGTTTTCTCGGCAAACGCTTCGCAGTTGTTCTGTGATTTCGGAATCAGCGCGTTCAGATGTTTCTGCCAAATACGATGCAGCAACACGCACAGAACCGTTCTCTGACTGTTCGACCTTCTTTCCCACTGAATCCTGCAGGAATTCATGACTGGAGAGGTCACACAAGGTCAAGTGCAACACCTGTTACGTTCCTTCTGTGTTTGCATGGTTTGCGTTTGGCAGATGCACAGAACATTCGATTTGGAATAAAGACTCCAAAAGGTTTTTTTTTTTGTTTTTTTTTGCAGCAGTGCAGTAGAAAAACCAATTAGAAGAACCACCTTTCAGTGAACAGCACGTCATAGACTAGTTAACTGAATTAAAGATAATGGTTCTTCCTTGGCATTGGTGCTTTCATGAACAACCTCTGAGATCCATGGAATCGCTAAAGGGTTTTTTTGGGTAACAATTTAAAAAATTGGTAAGGTACCATGTGTTAACACTACTTAATGCATTAACTAACATGAACAAATAGTGAACATTGGATTTCAGTATTTTTTCATCTTTGTTAATATGGTTCATGTTATCTCACGTTGCATTGACTAAGAGTAATAAATGCTGTAGAAGTATTGCCCATTCTTAGTTTATGATAACTAACGTTGTTAACTAATGTTAACTGATGAACCTTATTGCAAAACTATTTTGTTAGATTATTAAAATGTTGTTTTTAGAATTGTTTAATGAAAGGTTGCCAGAGATGGCATCCCTACATTTTTGGAGCCTTTATTTTTAACTGTGTAGAACCATTTTTTGTCTTAGTGCACGAAGCATTTAATTCATCTAAAGAAACTTTTTCCACTACCAAGAATATTCTGTGCAATGGAACGATTCTGTGGATGTTAAAAGTTCTTTGGCCTTGATTTTTTTTTACATGTAAAAAAAAAGACATTTTCAAAAAACGTGAAAATGCTACAGTAAAAAGCTGTTATGTGGTTAATGGTAAATTCCTGTAAAAATTACAGGAACATTCCCAGAGTTTCCAGTTGCTGCTGGAATTTGATGTTTTTTTTCTTCTTAGTTATTTTTCTTATCAGTTATGTTTATTAGGGTTGTATGTTACATGTAACTACATTTTGTTTTAGGTTTTTTACAGTGTAGAGGTTCTTTATTGGCATATGTAGTTTCATAAAGAAACTTTAAGATCCATGGAAACTGCATAGAACTGTACAGTGGGAAAATGTTCTTTAGATGATTAAAACTGTTCTAAAACATGGAACGGTTTCGCTGCGAAAGGTTCTTTGTGGAAGCAAAACAGGTTCTTCATCGCTTCATTTTGTAGAGTGCATGTGGAGAACTCGTTTTGAAATCTTTGTTTTTCTATCAATGCCAATAAAGAGCATTCGTTTTTAAGAGTGCATGCATGTTCCCTGGGAGTCAAACTCACAACCTTGACATCACGAGGATCAAAACTGCGGGACATGGCTGTCTTCACTTCCTTTTGCATTTCACTGCGCTTTGATAAGAGCAGGTTTGTGTTTTGTTCTCCTGCGAGTCGGTCGTGTCGGGTTCGAGGGCCAGCGTTCCCTCGTGGTTTGCTTCAGAGCGCTGACAGGAAGCCGGAGGGCTGTTGACTCACAAATCCCTG
Source organism: Enteromius paludinosus (assembly GCA_032361165.1). Classification (NCBI taxonomy): domain Eukaryota; kingdom Metazoa; phylum Chordata; class Actinopteri; order Cypriniformes; family Cyprinidae; genus Enteromius; species Enteromius paludinosus. Next base: position 470,190 of record JAUMHQ010000058.1, read on the forward strand.
CCGTACGGAGCTCGGAGGAAAACCAATCTGACCTTCTAATGTTACAACACCTCCGATTTCTTCACTTCTGTCTGCCGCACATCTCTTGTTCTCTTAAGCGGGCCACTCGGGTTCATTCAGCTAATCGGATCTGTTCCTCGATGAGTCTGATCACATCTCTGTGCCGGTCTTAGTGACCTGTGATGGTGTAGATGCTCGTGTTTCAGATGTAGTGGCATTGACCCAATTTGCGTGTCGTAAGATTTTTTGTGGATAATACCAGCCAAAAAGCATGCAAAAAATAGCTTTAGTTGTGCTGCAGTAATTCTAACCTCACACATTTATACTATGATAATATTTAGGATGGATACTGTATTGGCTTACAGCCAGATTGGAAAAGCATGCTAGCATATGCATATTACTACTTCTGTAAAAAGACCATTTTAAGACGGTTTCTTTTAAAGTTGTCCAAATGAAGTTCTTAGTTTTAATATATTTATGGTAGGACATTTTCAAAATATCTTCATGGAACGTGATCTTTACTTAATATCCTAATGATTGTTGGCATAAAAGAGAAAGGTATAATTTTGACCCATACAGTGTGTTGTTGGCTGTTGCTACAAACTTAAGACATTTTTGTGGTTCAGGGTGCAATTATTGTTTGTGACCACCGAAATGTCAAATTTCTGCACAGACATTGTGAGAAAAGCAAGCGCTAAATTAATCCTGAGGAAGTGATGTACAGTACACATGGGTTATGTGCATGCAGTAGGCTGGTACTGTATTCTGAATGCAGACGCTGTGAGTGTTAAAGGACAGGACAGTGTTGTGACCGCTGTAACTGTCCACTCCTGGGGTCACTGTTTCAAAAGTCTGAGGATTCCATCTTGAGGAAAAGTAACATTTCTCTATTCATCCTGTCTAAGAGTTTGAATTATTCAGATATTCAGGAAGTCTCGTTCTCTATCTTTCTCCCTCTTTAGACTCTCTCTGTGCGTGAGTGTGTGTGTGCATCAGTACAAGCTAAAATTGCTTCATCATGCTAAAGTGAGGTGAGCGTAAATTATTTAGCTAACCTGAGGAAATCACTCCTCTCTCTGGGACTTTGTGTCAGTGTAGGCTGCTTAAATTTCAGACAGATGGACACTTTCTCTCCTGCTTCAGGAGCATGTGTGTTTTCAGTGCAGAATCGAGAAATAAAGACAAAAACCAACAGCGGAGATCTAATGTGAGGAAGTGCTGTCAGAATTCACTGTAGTGAATCTGTAAAACACTTTAGAGCCGAGAGTATTTATTTGCATACGATTTGACACAGATAAAGCGTGCGGAGCTTGTAAGCGTGCAAACACACGCCACGCTGGATGTGAAGTGTCGTGTTCGGATGCTCCTTCATGACGGCTGAATGCATGACTCCACCTGATTTTCCCAGGAATAAAACAGCATGATAAGACGCTCGTACCTCGAACCTCTCTGCCCTCACACACACCGAATCTGTCTCTTTCTTATCTCTCACATACAGCTCAATGCCTAATACAATAAGCCCAGCAGCCTCTCTTTCTCTCTCTTTTCGGTTTTAACCCCTAATACTGTAACTCACTGTCTTAACACATCAAGTTAATTATTACATTTGTTTTTAAAAGCACTTCTGTTCTGATAGAGGTAGTTCATTTGTCTTGCATCAGAATCTAATTTGATTACCTTTCTTTGCAAGCATTGCACTTGCAAATGATTTAGAAGATAACTGCGTTTCAGATATATATACTGATATAGTGGCAGTGACCCAATATGTATAGTGCTACAGTACCACTGAGCCTTTTTTGTTAATATAAGCCCAGGAAGCATGCATGGCTGTACATAGCAAACTGTAGCCAGAGATAATATCCTTTATTGGGTGGCCGTAAATCTAATCTCATGCAATAATTAAGAGGTATTGTTCAACATTATTCCAAATAGTTTGTTTTCATAATCTGCTTCATGTTTTTCAGTCATCAGCACTGTAAATACTAAAACGTTTAGAATGACGCTAGAATTTGTTTTATATCACATTTGCATCAAACTATAAAAAATATCGAAAGTCATGAAAACACCATTTTGTGGAATCTTTCTTTTGCTATTTGAGAAAATGGGAATGCAAAAAAATTGTGTTACTCTGCTTTACATTGCTCTTGAAGTTAACCCAACTATGAAAACTTCTGCTGTCATTCAATCAGTTCCTCCGAGATAAATTCAAGCCTCTGCCAGCTTTTTTCCCTCATTGCATATTTGAGTAAAAAGCTAAGAAAGAGATGAGGAACCAAAGAAAGAGGAACCAAAAATGCTTATTTTATGGCATCGCTGCAAAGAACCATTTAAGCACCTTTATTTTTAAGAGTGTAGCTATGAAATTGCTCAGCACACCCATTTTTTTCAGACCAAAGACCCTTGAAATAATTTTTTACATTTTCAACTTCTGAACTCATACGCAGGAGGACTTGAAGGCAGCATGAACCTTGTAAACTAGTGTGGAAGATCTCAAGGAGTTCTGTGAGGTGGTGTGTTTCCCGTGTTGGCGTTGGTGAGAGGTTAGGTCATATTTTCTGGTGTGTTTTCAGAAGGAATGAAGCGCCGGGTGCTCAGCCCAGTGGAGGGAAACAGTTTCTCTGGGTGAGAGATGATTAACTGTTATCTCAGCACGGATTTGACGTGCACAGCTCCGCTGACTCAGGTAGAGTCTGCGAACGCTGCTCAGGAAATGAAATTTCTCCCCCGTCCCACCAGGACAGAGTATAATCCTCTCGACACAACCAGATTAGCGCCGCCGCTAATTGGTGACAGCTTCCTCTCTGTCAACCTGTTTACTGCGTGTGCAGGTGTGTGCGCGCGTCTGATTTATTTTCAAGCCATTAGAGAATAAAGCCACATTTGTGTAGTGCTAAAAGGAGCTGCATTCTTATTTACTCTAATATCTACTGTAGATCTTCCCTGCTGAAAAAAATCGAAACCAAAGAAAACATCCACTTCAAATACCATTACAAACCATGGTAAATAGTTTTTTCTGTAGTGTGTTTTGGGACATATGTGACCCTGAAGCACAAAAGCAGCCATAAGGGGCTATTTTTATTTTTTATTGAGATTTATGCATCATCTGAAAGGTGTTTGATGTGTGGTTTGTTAGGATAGGACAAAATCAGGCGAATCTGGAATCTGAGGGTGAATATCAGGAAATATTGAATGAATTGCATTTAAGGTTTTCCAAATGAAGTTCTTAGCAATGCACATTACTAATCAAAAATAAAGTTGGAAGTAGGAAATGTACAAAATATCTTAATGGAACATGATATTTACTTAAGGATTTTTGGCATAAAAGAAAAATTTATAATTTTGACCTGTGATTGTTGGCTATTGCTACAAATATACCTCTGCTGCTTATGACTGCGTTTGTGTTCTAGGGTCACATTTTTATTTATTTTTTTTAGGATTTATTGGTTTCAACAAGCCACCAGTAGAAGGCGATCGATTACCAGTCGAAGTTACAATTACAGTTTCCATTAAAACCAGTACAATTCCAATTATAATCAGTAAAACCATTGCAAATTCTGTGTTGGCTTCTATTGGTTGTAAAGATGTGTAAATAGCTGTTGAATCTATTGACTTTACTGGCATTTGAACATTTTATCCTGTGAAGAAACATCTTAACTCCGGCAGAACAGAGATATTCCAGAGCTCCAAACATCCCTGATCAGGAGCAGACAGTGTGTGTTTTACTCTGCGGGGAGGTGCTCTGTTTTTTCACATGAGACGCTAGGAAAACTCTTGCTTTTGTGCGTCTAATGGTCCGTTGGCACCTTGAGTTCTGTAAGAAGCCAATTTGTAGCGGTGACAGAGCTAGCGCGTGTGCGGTTAGCGCGAGGCTACCTTACCGCCTCGGTTCAAGCTGTAAAAGGCTGATTAGTTTCTTTCTGCCGTGCCGCAGCTGAGTTCCTGTCACCCACACGGCTTTCATCCTCTCACACCTTACACATACACCAGCACAGATAAGAGTCGCGGTAACAAACAGGCTCACACAAACACACACACATATACCAAAAAAGAAACAAGCCTGTCACAAATAAAAGCCTTCGGTAGCGGCGGCCTTTCTGTGTGTCCTCTCACCTCGCGGCTTTATCCCGCCTTTCTCCAGGTCCCCAGGTGGATGTCCCTCTCCGTCCTTTAGCCGATTGATGGAGCTCCTGGTTATTATGAGTGTCAGTAGACGCTCTTTAATAAAGATGAGCTGGTGGGAGGCCTGTGATACTGACAGAACACTGTCCTTCTGAAAATTACAAAACAGCCAGTGGAGTCCGACGACTGGTGTACACTTTCTGTTTCAGCTTATATACTCTTAGAGAGATAGATTGGTTCAAGAGATTCATTCAGTTACGGATTCAAAGATTCAAAGTTGTATTGACAAAAAAAGACAACCTAAACATTCATACTTTGTAAAATGCAATCCTAATTTTAGAACTGTGATGATGTATTGTTATTTATTTTTTTTTTTTTGCACCTCATAATCAATCGTTTGCCTCATTGGAGGGTTTCAATACAGAACACTGCAACAAGATCACACACTCCCAAACACAGATTACTTTTAGTTTCTTAGAGATGTGTCATATTTACAACAAATTCAGGTCTTCAAATTCAGGTCTTCTATCTGTGTGTCATTCACACTTGTGCTTTGCTTCATATATCTGTCTGGCTGAGAGAGTATTTAATGTGCTCTTACTCTTGAATTATAACCACAACATTACAGACATGAAAAAAAACATACCTAATATACATACTGATTTATATTTGTGCTGCAGCGGAGCAACTTCACTCCTGAATCACCATGTAGGAAACACCATTATGTGTTTCCTCAACTCTAATTACCTGTTTTGCGTTTGTTAATGGTGATAGCGGGAGTGTATGGTTTGGATGAAAAGGTCTCATATCTACAGCTGAAAGTGCTTTCATTATTAACTCTGTGCTTAAAAGTCTCCGGTGCTTGGAAGTTCAGGAAAGCTGAAGAAGATGAAAGGCTTTTGTTAAACATCTGCATAGTCCAGGTTTCCTGTGACCCAGCAAAACCCCCGGCCCGAACCAAATCTCTCCCGTCTTCCTCTCTCTCTCTATCTATCTTTAAGGCAAAAAAAGCAAACCCTGCCGTTGTTTGATTCTGTGCCGAGATGGTGACAGGGAGAAGGAGAGGAAAACAACAGACCTCCAGGGTGAGGGATGGAGGGAGAATTATCAGGTTTGTGACGGAAAGTGCCAGTTTGCCCGACTACCATTTTTTTTTATTCCCGTTTCGGCAAGAAGTCCAAATACAGTTTTTCTTAGCTCCGGCACAATCTGCTTCCCCCCCCTCCGTGATGACACAGTCTCGCGTCCTTCAGCGGGCAGAGGGGTGGGGTAATTAAAGCTTTCATTATTGTGTTGCTTATCTCTCTGGAAGGAGAAACGTGAAAATCCCCAAACAAAGAAAAGCGTGTATAAGATGATTATGGTGCGGTCTAAGCGCAGAAATATTGAGAGAAAAAATGGTTCCTTGCACTTTCTTAAAGCAGGAGGAGTGTGTTTATGGAGTTTGTTGGAGGATTAGATCCCTGTTGGCTTAGTTTGGAGAAAGCAAAAACTTAGCAGTTTGGGTTTTAGCTGGACTTCCATCTCAAAACTCTGTGGGGTGAATTCACTAACAATTGTGTGGCCCTTTCGATTATTTTTCAGTTTAGCTCAATCAACTTGAAAATGTATACTTTTCATTGCAAGTCACTTTAGATAAGTCACTTACAAATGTGAGCCCGGAGCACAAAAGCAGTTAAAAAGTGGCATGGGTATATTTTCAGCATTAGCCAACAATATATTGAATTTGTGAAAATGATCAATTTTTCTTTTATGTCAAAAATCATTAGGATATTGAATAAAGACCATGCTCCATGAAGATGCTTTGTAAGTTTTTTACTGTAAATGCATTAAAACTTACATTTTGATTAGTAATATGCATTGCTTAGAACTTTATTAGGACAACTTTAAATGGGATTTTAACCATATTTAGATGTTTTGGACACTCAAATGACCAATTTTCAAATAGTTGCATTTCGGCCAAATGTTGTCCCATCCTAACAAACCACACATCAATGGAAATCTTGTTCCTTCAGCTTTCAGATCTTTTCAAAATAATGACCCATATGACTGGTTTTGTGGTTCAGGGTCATGCAAATACATATGCATAGGTCACTGTCTTAGAATTCTAATGCCTACATCCTAAATGAATAAGAGTTCTATATACTAAGCAAACAACATCATCAGTGCAATGTTATCGAACCTCCCCCATGGCATTTTCAGGGTTAACAGACCAGACCAGAAGCAGAATTCCTTCTGGTAACACATATCTCTTTAGGTTTACACAGAGAAAATAAAAAGGCAGTGCTTAACAAAGACTTCCGGTCTGAATAAAGATCTGAGAACAGCTGCAGGGAATTCAGTTCAGACAGGAAGTGCATCGAACGGCCAAGCAGAGGAAAACCTCTGACCCAAAGACCCGTCAACTGTCTGGGAGAACACAAGGATGGCTCGCAGGCGCAGACTCGGCCCGGGGTGTGAGCTTCGGTGTGTGTAGAAGTGCTGCGAAAGCGAGAGTCCATAATCACAATAACGTGTTTAACGTGTAAACTAGCGAGAGACTGATTATAGCTGTCCGTGGGAACTGCGAGGAGGCGACAATTCAACTGTTCACCTTTTTCTCTCCACATCCGTCCTCATAATGACCTGTCTATTCTTCCGCCGTCTTGCCTTACCTCGGGCACCTTGCCTCCGTTTCTTCATTGCATTTCCCAATTAGGTTTGTACTCATTGTTAGTTTATTAGCAATGGCAGGGGCTCCGCAAATGTGTTTGCTGATATTCACTTGTTAATGACCAAATTCAAACCCTATTGAACGGATACGCAGCTGTGAGAGGCCGCTAATAATAGCCTCTCTGAGACAAAAGATGAAGGAAATGGCATTACAGGGCGTAACAATAGAACTCCATTGGTACTCTAATGGCACGGCCTTTCATTTAGAAATTGTTTCCTTTTTAAATTCTTTGAGCTGCCTGCATGAATCCCAGCGCTCAACAGAGGCATTTTCCTGCAGGTCAGGAGCGTGCATGTTTTGCACGCTCCCTCTGAAAGGTATTTTCACCTGGGGAAAGCCCTCTCTGCGCATTCGCTTGTGCATTAGTGTGGTTTTAACAAGGCAGCTACCGTTCATTAGGGCAGAGGTAAGGGGGAGGAAAAGTGAGAAGAACAAACAAGTCGAGGCATTTGTTCGTGGTGTAATCTACACATCAATTATCCTGCTGAGCTAATTAGCACCTAGCCGTACCCCAGGTACCTGCACTCTCGCAAGAAACGGCTTTCATGCCTGTGATCAAAAGAGAACAGCTCGGAGGAAAACGCTCGGAGAACTGAGCCAGCGAGGTGGACAGGACATCAAAACTTCCACTTTTACCCACTGTGCAACTCTCGGCGGCCCCTCCGTACACCTAAAGAGAACAGGGAATGCTCAATTATGTAAGGAACACGCTTGTATTGTGGTGCACCTCTGGCTGAAAGACTGACGCTTTGATGCTACCTTATACAAAAAAAGAAAACTTTACACTTATGCATTAGGCAGACTCGTTTTTGTTTTGTGACAAGTCTTTTCTTACGTATTGTGACGTGCATCTGAGCATAGCGGATTACTGAAAAAGAAACAAATATAGGACAGTGACTCAAATGTGACCGTTACGGATGTGCTTCTCATAACTGAGGTCGATACGATACACATCTCGATGCGTAGCCAACTATACGATAAAATATATTACATTTAGATGTGAAGCAGTTACTGATGCTATGTGGTCAAATTTACCCCGAAATCACGATGCAGTGGGATCTGATTTCAAATTAATTCAGTTGAAAGTAATACGTAATTAAATATAGTACAGATATTGTGCATTTATTACTTCGGTTCTTTTTATTTTTTTTATATATATATAAATGGCGATGTACTGTAATAGGGTGATATAGCCGGTCAAAATGCATGTTGGATCACTCACATTTTACAAGTTCAACATTTACTTGATTCGATTGCATCTTTACAAAATACCTTTCATACATGATCTATTATGCAGTGTAGCTCATTGTCTCAACATTCAGCATATGAATATGAGCATCTTTGTCATGCTAACGGCCTCCGTTCTGCAGTAAAGGTGCAGCATGCTGTTGTGTTTAAGCGGCCCAGCTGAAGATTAGGCTTAAGAGAGGCGCATTTAGCATAAGAAAGCTTGGCGGGGGGTCCGCCAGCGTGCCGCGGGGCTGTCTGTCTCAGGTCGTTATTTGGGTTGAGCGGTTCTTGTGTGACAGAGCATGGGGCGATCGCAGCATCCAGCTCTAATTAATCGCGTCGGCGTGTTTCTCAGGATGGCAGGGAAAAGGCAGGTGAGTGAACTCGGAACGTCTCTCTGTGTGTTTGTGCCATGCTCTGAGACGATTACCAAGTCAAACTCGTTTCCAGAGCTAATCGGTGACTGGATATTGCATTTGTAAACCGGTCGGTTGAGTTAAACAGCTTGCTGCTGGTGTTCATCAGCGAGCAAGGGTTAATTGGGCTGTGTAACTGTGTCAGGTGCGTGTGGGGCATCGGTGGCCCTGCCGGGCTCTTGGGGGCCCCTGTTGTCACCAGGGCCTCATTTGCTGATTGGAGAACGGAGGTAACAGGATGAAAAGAGGCTGTTTCCTGCAGCTTGTTTGATACCTGGTGGGGAGCTTTTCAGGTGACAAAGACCTCGAACGGTGGGGGGGGAACAGATGTGTTCTACCCTCTCATTAGCATCTGAATGAGCAGCTCAGATTGGGCTGGCCGGGGGGCTCTACCTCTCACCTGGATAGTCCTGCTCTGATCTTTATACCATCTGAGGACCTCTTCCCCCCCGTCCCCTCTCTCCGTCTGACCCCCAGCTGGGCGCTGGCAGAGTTTTATGACAGTAATCGACCTGAGCACAGATGCTTTTCCCAAAACCTGCCCTTGCACGGATTTTACTCTCTCATTGTGCCCGAAACGCATCGGAAAATTCAGCCCCACAATGAATGCGACCCCCCCGTGACCCCCTCGCCGGGGCCTGGAAGACATCCAAGAGGCTGTTTTCACCCCCCCATCCCCCCTCCCTGCCCTGTGCGCTTTATTATTTTATTAATTTTCCATTCATGCGGACAGAAAGGCCTCCGTATTTTACAGCATCAGGTTGATAAATGGCGTTTCCTTTTCTTCGCTTCTGACAGACCCAGCCAAAAAACAAAAAGCCTCTGTTGCTCTTTCTTTGCTCGTGAGATATGTTTCAGTATAAATTGTGTTACCCAAATAGACTCAAATGAACGAGGATTGCAACATTTGATCATGGGAGAGTTTGTAATGAGATCTCTGCAAACTCAGGGCACGCTTTGACACAGATGTAAGTGAACGATAAATGCATTTCAAAGTACACTTCAAATGTATTTTCATATTTAGATACTTACTAATATAGTATAACAAATAGTATTTTGAACTGGTATTCTTCAATTCTGCTAAACTGGAACAACTAATTTTGTCCTTAATGTGCTTTAATTGTGTTGAAGTCCAATTAAAGACGTACTTAGTGTAAGTGGAACTATTGCAAGGTACACTTTAAATATTTTTATATTTAAAGACTGATGTTATTTAAAGGTCATACAATCCTCATCAAAGAGACATTAAAACACATTCTTAGGCTTATGATCTTAATGTGCGTTGTGCCCAAGTAATACTCCAAATAAAGATTAATTAAATTTTTGTATCAGTACGTCTCGGGTTAATGCATTTGAACTACACATTTTAAATACAGTATACTACTTTTTGCTAGTGGCATTGCTGATTTTTAGGGATGACTTGGTGTGTGTTCTTCCTGTATATGTAAACACAACGGTTTCATTTCAGTGTGTGTTTGATTTGCAGAAAGTCATGCTGATCTTCAGGTGGGACTCTGTCGGACAGAGATAAAGGTTTTCCTTCTAAAGGCTGGACTGCGAGCCAGGAATGCAGTGCAACCTTGAGTGGCTCAAAACGCTGTTCTCAGCTTGTACTTATCTCGGTGTCCAAGTGATAGTTTAGCGCTGCAGAATAAGGAGGACAATATATATGTACCGAACACAGGATGAAGTGCTACTACCGTCGTGTAAAGACTCACTCTATTTGCTTTGCCTAACAGACGTTCCTGCTCTTATTGTGAATGATTCATCAGCGCAAATTATTCCAAAGAAAAGAAAACACACCTTACCTTTGTCTGCCATGTGCTCATTCTTTATTTATATCAAAGCAAATCACAGTCAAATGATCCCGTTACAGAGTATAATTACATCTCAGATTGTGTTTAGCCATTATTACTCCAAACACACAGTAATCTGCTCCGACAGAGCTATGTGTTATAGCAGCGCTGCTATTAATCTTGCACAAGACGAAATACGTTTACAAAAACAGATTGGGGAAATACTCTATACAATATGTATTGATGTTTTAATCAGCTGTGGTAAAATTAATTTCGCCATGATTGCTTACATTTAAATTTGCATGTACTTAGCGCAAGTTATTTATTTTTATAGATTCCTGTTTTATTAAAATAGACCGTACAGCATGATTCTGCTGTGTGTAGTTTGCTTTTTTTTTTTGCAGTGTGGATGTGATCGTGAATAGTCAGGGTCACAGATCCTAACATTCACAACACCGCTGAACTGAAGGTACACATAGAGTAGGCTCAGTGAAAGTGTGTGAGCGATGATCAAATGCTTCACCCTTATTAAATAGTCTGTCTGTCTGATAACACTGCTCTGTGACAGCCACAACCCCACAACACTACATACTGCATCCGTCAGCGCATTCCTCTACCTGCCCATGTGTGTGAGAGAGAGAGAGAGAGAGAGAGAGAGGAGAGCAGGGGGCAGGGAAGGAGGCTGGAGTGTCTTTGTGTCTGTCTGCTGTACGAGAGTGTTTGGGTGGGGAGGGCAGAGAGGCGTTTACCCCTGGAAGAGACCTCGAGTATTCCACTGAGAGAAGATCAACTGCATTAACAGACCTTATTACACGGCTCTCTGGGATACTCGATTGTGATTGGTCAATAGAGGCATTCCGCATTTTAACTACGCTAAATTGTATCAAGCGATTTCCTTCATAACCTGTTCAGACAGTTTGTGCAAATGAATCAGTAAATGATTTACTGATTCGTTTTCATCACTTTGCTTTTTTTTTTCATAAAAAAAAAAAATAAAAATGCTGTCAAATGCTGCTTTTTATTGCTATGCTTGTGATGCTGTTTTGTAAACCGGAATGTTTCTAGTTTTATTAGGTGTATTCAGTGTGAATTTGTGTTAAAATTGAATTTTAGCTAATAAGAATATGTTTTTTTTAACATGACCGTCAAATTTTGTATGTAAACGGAACATTTAAAAGTTGTTTTGGTTTGTTTTGTGAACACTGCAAACAATGTTACATCTGAATGTTCTCTGAATGTTCTGAAACAAAAAAGTAACGTATGAAAAAAAAAAAACTAAAATGCATCAGAAATAAAACATTCCATGAATTCTGTATGCATATTTTTTTATATGCTAATGTTTTGAGAACATTATTAAGGACCAAATCACTATGAGCGAATGTTGTATTAATGTTACGAGAAGAACGTTTGTTCAAATCCTTTTAGTTGTGATGTTATCCCTGCTGGGATTGTTCAACAGTATGCAATGAAATAAATAGCTTGTATGTTAGTTACCTCTGTAAAGTTTAATGAACTACTTCTAAAAGCACTGTGGTTCAACGACGAGCCCCAGAAACCACAGGTTCATGTATCTCTGCCGATAAAACTTTTGTGTGACACATTGGATTCTTGCCTCATCAGAAGTCTAGAAGTGTGTTTTTCAGGTAAACACCAGTGAAAGGCTCCTGTGTCTGTGTGTGTACTTGAATGAATGTTTTAACAGCGCTCAGAGATCAGCTGCAGTCAAATACGCACTAAAGCGATCACAGCTGAGGACTTTTTGGAGTTGCATCAATATTTGATGAGCAACCTGGTTGAAAAGAGTCGAGGAGCATTTCCACGTTCCCTCATCCTGTTCATTCACGTTAACGGCCCCATCTGAACATATTTAGGTGGGAAGACAGCAACAACCCCGAGAGCAGGTGTCGTTCTGTTCCTCTTTTATATTTATACACGTTTATGGAAAATATAAAGCGGCGAGAGAAAAGTGAAGCGTGCTGAACGTTCGCCTCATTCACCGCCGAAACGACCGCCGCATAAAAGGCCCTTTCAGACGAGAGAAAATAAGAAATTGTGCGTCTTTGTGCGAGAGAAGTGGCGGTGTGCCGGGACTGGGGCAGAAAGCGTTTTATCCCGCTAAAGGTTTTGTGTGTATTTGGTTAGTTACGGCAATTACGGTCACTAACTGACAGCCAAACGCATGCGGGAGAGCGAACGGGCTGCCTCTGCGCGCAACACTCACTGTCGAACATCTGCTGAGAGATTTGCATATTAATTAACCCATATTAACTCTAATTATTCTGGGAAATTATCAAATAAATTAAATTTTCTAATTTTAACCTTTCCTTTGCTTGACGGATGTGAGAGCCGGAGATACCCCTGTTACCCCGCGCTCACCTGCACAGATGCCCCCGTCTCTCCTCTCTCTTTTCCTTCGAGACATGAAGGAGTTTTTTCTTCTGATTTTTTATTTTTTTTGGGCAAGGAGTTCAGATTTGGGCTTGGTCTGACAAAAGATTTCTATCCACTGCCACACAAACATGATAACAGATACTTTTTGGAAATGTATCAGGATTTTTCATGTAATGCAGTTTGTTGTTGTTTGTTTTTTTTGCTTTTTAAACAATAATATTGTTTATATTTGCAGTAATTTTAAACTTTAATGCTTTTCGCAATATACGTTGTTTCAAAGCAGCTTTACAGAAACAATTGACTAAATACATTTGCAAAAAAAAGTGTTAATATGTGCTTAATTACTACTAATAAATTGCTAATATTCTAGTAATATGCATGTTAATAAGCAACTAGTTAAGAGGCCCTAAAATAAAGTGTTACCATCAATTTTCACATTGTTTCAAAGAAGCTTCACATAAAATTGTTAATGTTTATAATCCATCTTCATGCCTTGTTGCATTTATCAGATTAAAGCTGGACAATAATATATGTACTATACAGTTTGCAGAGATATGAACAATGAGGGTTTTTTTCTGATTTGCTATACAGTCTGTGTAAATAGTGCATGTATGTATAAAGTTGGACTCATGCGTCCAACGACATACAAAGAGCTGAGTGAAGATTTAGTTATATTTTGCAGTACAGTATGCCATAAAAGTGTTCGATGCATAAAAAAAAAAGCATGAAAGCATATTCATGTTATTTTTGAGATGCATTGATGGGTCTTCGGTCAGTTTTGGCCGAATCTCTCTCACGTTGGCTCTGGGTCTGCTGTATTGTTGCCCTGTGCACACAGATTTTCTTGCGTCATTTATCCCGGGGTGGGCGAGAGATCTTTTGTGTGCATGTGTTTCTGGTTGGCTCGTGGATGGAGAGGGGGGCAACCCGAGCCGCACAGATGGTGGAGACGAGCGGGCCGGCCCGGTCCGAGCTGAGCGGCTAAACTTTTCCAGCCTGTTGCTTTGGCCCTGCAAAATAAATGGGACTTTAATTCACTTAGTGTCTGGCTACTGTGGCCGCCTCACGGAAGAAATTATTGAACATATCCACCCCCTTCCTGAAACACACCCGCTCGGGCCGTCCTGGATCCGCACACAGACACAGGAGTTGTTTTACACATCGCTGAGTTTCTCCATTCACTGGCCTCTCAAAGCTGCTTCACTCTTTCACTCGTCTTTTGTTCGCTCTCGGCTGCTGCCCTTCTGTCCCTTTCTCTTCACCACACCACCCCCTTTCGTCTTTCGCTCCCTTTCTCTTTCTTGCACTCTTTATTTTTTTTCTTGAGGCGTTGCATGGCTTCCCCAAAACCCCCATATCAGTCTGGAAGAGCTTCATATGAAAACAGTTCATGGACATACAAGCAAACAACTTGCAAGCTTGCAAAATTAAAAAAAAAGGGTTGTTGTTTTAATAAGCATTATAGTCACAAATCAAGCTTCTCCTGAGAAAACTGTTGTAATCTCACACTAGTCTACTCTTTAAAATGGGATCTCAGCTCTGTCTCAAATATATCTCATCGAATGATTTTAACTGCTCTCTGAATTTTGAATCGGTATGGTCTTGCAGTTGTATATGAAACATTTGTGTCTGGTTTTCAGTTTTAATATTAGGTAAAGAAGAGACTAAATCTTGTGAGCCTTTGAGCAATAAAATGGTCCTTTGGGGTTGCATGTGAAGAGTTCATATTGACCAGGTTAGCAAACTAACACTATAAAACACAATAAAAACATGATAACATAATAAAAAAAAAACTATCTGCTTTTGCAAATAAATTCTTCATATACTACCAGTAGAAATAATAATTAATAAAAAAATTAAAATAATAATAAAGTAAACTAATAAATATGTGTTGCTAATTGCAAGAGTTCTTTTTGAGATAAAAACAATATTTTTATATAAATGAGTTAAAAATTAAAATAAAATCCGGTACGATAAGTTCCCATGCGTTAACTAAAGAACTAATGTACTTGACTAATGTTAAATGTCAAATTGAATCTTGTTGTAAATTGTAGCCAAAAACATTACACATATAGATTATCTGAAGTGAAAGGGAAATATGAGCGTTTAAATGTGTTGTTGGAGCTAAACCAGTCATGCCGGAGGTTTTCAGGTGATCTGCATGTGTGAGGCAGCATGTGGAGGGCCGGTTATCTTCAGCACGGTTGATGTCTCCTCCCATTAGCCCTGACGACTCGAGCGCAGTGTGTAGGTTTACCTGCGGGGGTCTGTCACCTCCACACACACACACAGCGTCAGGGCCACAGGCTCATCTCAGGGCTCCTCTACCGTCTGACCGCTGAGAGGCCCTCAGGTTGGGCTCGTGCTGCAGCGAGAGAAGGCCACCCTGGAGCATGCACTTTGCGAATTTCAGAGGCACTAGACTCCTCAGACTCGTGTGGATTACTGGATTCAGAGAGGAGAAGAAAGCAGCACGCTTTGTTTCCTTTTCTCTGCCTGTGTTTCTGGCTTCATTTTGATGCCTTTCTGCGCTTGACTTGAGAGACATTGGATTTTAAACAGATTTTGCTGATGATGAACTGGAGCTCTAAGGAAAGAGACAAAAGGACAGCACTTGTGGTTTGATGAGCAGTGTTTTATGACACATTTCCTTTTGAAACAGGAAGTTGAGGTGAGGGATCTAAAAATGCTCTTTTTATTTGCATAACTGATGTTACATTAATGGCAAATGCTATTGGGTGTTACACCATATACACCATATGAGTTTTGTTAATATTTTGAATTAGGTAGTGTTTGCATAAAGTTTTAGTATCTCTGTGTGCATTGTATCTGATTTAGTTTAGTGAATTAGATGAATATAAGTACATGCATGTTAATACATAGTAAATATATTCTAAATATACTGTACACAGCACACACAAATATATTATATCAACAAAAACTTTTATTTTACTTTTTTTTTTTTTACTTTAGTTAACATTTAATTTCAATGAAGAGTTTTTTTAAGTTAACCCTGAATTCATTTTGCATCAAATTTCATTGAACACAAACTGTGAGTGATTTTGAAAACTGTGCAGAAGAGACTCCTTTAAAAGAGCTTTTTTTGTTAACAGTCATAGAGTGCAGATAGTTTGTTGCACTTTCAACGTCTTTGAATAAGTTCCTCGAGTTTGTAGTCGTCTAAGTGTGTGTTTGCGTGGAGAAAGCGGCCATCGGAATCAATACCATCTCGCACGGCCCTGCGATTATCAGCCGCAGAAATGACAGGCCTGTCTGCGAGCGGCGCGTAGGTTAAGCCCAACATTAACAGTGACTGGGGCAATTAGGAATGTCATTTTAATTATCTGTGGCATCGGAGTGAGAGATGTTCCTTTTATTTGTTTGAAATCAAAAGCAGAGGAGCAGGTAGCATCAGCGCCAGAATGGCAGCCGTAATCGCCTTTGTTCCCTTTGACACTCGCAGAAGACGCCAACGAATAGAGAGTGTCATCAGAGGAGAACTTAGCCGGCAAGTAAACATTATCGTTTCTTTGTGTCTGCACTCTGGAAACACAAAAGACTGATTAGAGATGAGGTGAGGAATCACTGTAATGGCTGCGGTGACATTAGCAGGTTGGAATTATTGTGTTGAAGAGCACAATACCGGCGTGTGATAGGCTGTCTGTCAGCCAAACAATGCTCTCGCTCCAGAGTTTTTACTCCATCTGAAGTTCCACCCAACCCATCATTATTTATCGGCCTTTTCAAGTCTTCCAGCAGCGAGTACAAAGTTGATGGATTTTGTTTTTAACTTCTCAAGATGTCATTTCTACTTTGTGGAAGCGTCTCTCTCTCTCTTTCTGTCTCTCTCCTTCTGTCTCTCTTCCAAGCCATTTTTTGTAACCTGTTCATGAACGCATGCTCGCTCATTTTGAGGACTTCTTTTAACATCCAGATGTGATGGCCAGAAGGTATTTTAATGTATACTACCGTTCAAAAGTTCAAAAGAAAGAAGTCTCTTCTAGCTGCATTTGCTTGATCAAAATACAGTAAAAATTGGTAAAAAAAATAGCTGTTTTCATGTGAATATATTTTAAAACATCACTTATTTCTGTGACCAAATCTGAACTGAAATAGTAGATTGGATTCTAATACAGTATGCTGATTATCTTTTTTCTGATTTTTTATTCATGTTCAAAACACAGTTGAATAGAAAGTTCAAAAGAACAGCATTTATTTTTAAATAGAAATCTTTTGTTACATCAATCAATGTAATGCGTCCTTTTAAATAGGGGTGTTTCTGATTTGTGAGCATGTGGTTAAAGTGGCCGATACGACGCCCTTGTTTTCGCTCCAGAACCGACTTTTCTGCGGTCAGACTCATGGAAGTGTTCCAGCACCGGCAGCCCGTCTAGGAATATTGTGTCCGGTCACTGGGCGTGTGAAGGGTGTTTTGAATGTAAATGTGTTGAAGGTATATCTGGACCACACATCAAGCCTGAATGTCTCACTTATTCTTTTCTATTCTTATGTCCTCCCTCCCTCTTTCTCTGTCTCTTTTCTTGGGTTCTTTCTCTCACAGAGAGCATTACTCAGTCTGAACTTGCCTAAACCCTTGTGGTCACACCTCTTGAAAAGGTTTTGTTTCCCCTGTCAATTGGTATTCAGCCCAGGTCACATACGCACACACATACACCGTTTTCATTTTAATTTGCACCTGTTGTGCAGTTGTTCGGGAGGCAAGTGCAGACCAGTGGATTAGCCAAAGATCATGTTAGGAACAGATATGCCTAGTGTAATCTTTTTGTCCACAGGGGAATGTTAAGATAGACTGCGCTTTGAGTGTGTGTGTGTGTGTGTGTGTGTGTGTCCTGGCATACTCTTGCTTACCAAAGCTAAACAATGCACAGATGAAAATAAATATAAATCTACATGGAAGGTCTTCCTTTATTAACTCATCCCAGAGGAGTTTAATGCTCATTCATAGAGTCACGTGCATGCACAAGCTCAGTGATAACTTTAGTGTCTGTAATATTCATCATCATTTTGAATGTGTGTTTTTTGACAGTGTTGGAGTATGAGAACGTTATAGAAACGGGATCAGAGACGGAAGAAGAGGACAGGCTTCTGGTGTCGGAGGAGGACGGCTTGCTCAATGGGGCGGGTAGTCCAGTCAGCCTCGTCAATCATGAGTCTGTGGCTCCGCCCTCTCCGACCCTGGGTCACACACTGCTGAGGAAGACTGTGGATGATGAAGATGATATGAAGGACAGTGGAATAGAGAACGTCTGGCACGAAAATGACTTGCTGAGTGCGTCAGTCGATGGTACCGGTGAGTTACTTCTCTTAGACACCTCCCCCTCCTCCTTTGGCATGCATATCTTCTGTTAGACACACCCATCTTAACTCTTAGACATGCCCCCTCCTCTCTTAGCCATGCATATCTTTACCTAGACACACACTCTGTCCTCTTAGACACACCCATCCTTCTCTTAGACCCACCTCTCCTCTCGTAGCCACATCCATCTTCTTGTAGACACACACCTTCTCGTCTTTGACATCCACATCTTCTCTTAGACACACCCTTTTTTCTTTTAGAAACACCTTCTCTCCTTTTAGACACACCCCTCATCTATTAGTCACTCACACCTTCTCTTAGACAAACCCTCTTTCCTTTTAGACACGTCCATCTTATCTTAAACACCGTGCTTTACTTCTGTTAGACATACCTCTCCTGTCTTAGTCACTCACACCTTCTCTTAGGCCGACCCTTTCTCCTCCTAGACACACCCCTCATCGCTTAGTCAGCCACACCTTATCTTAGCCACACCTACTTTCATTTTAGACACACCCGTCTTATCTTAAACACCCACGATCTTCTCTTTTGATCACTTACAGCTTCTCTTAGACACCCCCCCTCATATCATAGACACACCCACCTCCCATTAGACACACCCATTCTTTATCGGACACGCCCCTCTCCTCTGTTTGTTGTCCCTGATATTTTGTTGAAGCCTGCTCTCACTTCCAGTACAACTACAGCAGAACGCTTCTCTTTAATTATCGCATGAGACCTGTTTCTGCCTGTAATCGTCTGAGGCTCTTTCGGCCCGGTTTGCAGAGCATGATTGGTAATTGCAGTAATAGCAGAGCGTCGCATGTCCGTGTAAACGTGGCTCCCGCTTTCCTCCTGCAAGCATCATTGGTGCGGGAGGCGCAGTCAGAGACGCAGAGAGATAAATACTCTTAATGAGGGAGAGAGGTAATCATTAAGGGAGGCCAGGCTGCTGCTCAAGTCATTAAGAATCTTAAATGAAATTTTTATTTTTATGATAGCCATTTACATGTGTAATAAGAGTCAATGATTCTTAGAAGCGTATGACAGAAACATAGGAGTGTGAGAGCCCATGGAAGACAGACCATCTAAATGAGCACTTCTTCGCTATTCATTTCTGCTAATGAACTAGCTGTGCACAGAGCCGAGAGAAAGAGGGGGCGTTCGCTAGTCTAAAAATTTAATACGCCCCAAAAAAAGCTGGGATAGTGGCATTAGGAATACTATGAAGTCTGATTTTCCTTCAGGAGAGCAGCCGGCTTCATTATTTACAGCGGTTCGGAGAATCCAAGCGTTTTCGGCTGTCTTTAGTCCAGGATTTCTCGCATGTCTTTGAACTAATGACCCCTTTCATGACCCCAACAGTTTGCCATAGAGTACCACAAAAAATAGGAATCATGGCCAGCCACTTTCATAAACCCACTTTCACTGCTACATATGAGATTAAAATAACACTGAATATGGGTAAATATTACTGCTATGGTATTTTTTTTTTTATTTCCTTTTTTGTGTATGTGTGTGAGTGTGTGTGTGTGTTTATTTATTTAATTAAAGTTCACAATTTTACTCTCAGCAAAAAAAAAAAAAAAAATAATAATATATATATATGGTTTTAGTTGTTTTAGCACTTTACCTAAAATGAGAAATGTCATAAAAAAAATGAGATGGCTTATTTTTCATTAACAATGATAACCCTGCCCCACTCTAAACCAACTACAGTCTTGTGTTTGCGATTCCAGTTCTTGTAAATATATTTGAGTATGAAGTAAACAAGTCTTAAAGTGTACGTTGATAGCCAGTGATATATTTGTTGTTATTATGTTCAACATGATGCCACAAATGCTGTTGATAGAGCTTAACTCATATTGAACCCGGAACATTCCTTTAATTTGATAAACCCTCTTGGAGCCGGAATGTCTGTGATTCCGCTGTGTTGCAATTCCATGATGTGTGTGTGTGTGTGTTGTGATAAAACCACGGCCATGTTTCTGTGCTGCTGGGGTGACGTTCATTAGCTCCAGAGGAAGAAGCCAAAGTCTCTCTCTCTCTTTTTTCTCTCTTTTGTGCGCTCTTTCCAAACTTGTGGGCACTTTCCTTCTGCGTCTCTGTGTTTTTTCTCGCGTTTGGTGCCGGAGAGTCTGCACTGGTACCTCAGCACATAGCTCTGTCCTGAGATAAGCCCAGAACGCTCTCCCTTGCTCTTTTCTTGTCTGTTTGCTCCGGTCAGTCAGATTGCTGCGTTGGTGTCGTCCTTGACTCGCTTACATCTCCCATAATGCCCTTCACTAGTGTGTGACATTGTTATCACAGTCTTTAAATAAATCACCTGCGTTCCTCCCTGCAAGGTGTTTTTCTGTTTTTTTTTCAATCTTCTCTTGCATTTCGGATCTTTCCAAGGACCTCAGAGAGTCAGGAGGTTCATACGGGAGCCGTATGTTTTCACAGAGCATGCTAACGACCCATACAGACGTGAATGTTTTGAGAGTAAACTGAATGGATGGAGTGAAATCATCGAGGAATAGATTCAACACTGGTTTCCTTCAGAGGCCTGTTTACTCACCCACCACCTCCGAACTGATTTATCAGCCTGAGACGAGAGCATGACTCCCTCGGCTCTCCAAACTGAGGAGGACTAGCTCACCTCCTACTGGAATATTTGCCCCCTGTCCCCCTGAAACACCGATAGTAGAACTGATAGAAACAGGGAGAGAAAAGAAGAATCCAAACTGTGGGTTTCAGTAAAAGTGAAAAAATAATTCAGAATCAGAAAAAAAGTATAATAAGAATAATTGGAAAATTATTTTATAGTCTTATATATTATTATAGTTATTGGTATTATTATATTTATTATTGTAAAAAAAAACAACACACATTTTAATTAGTTATTTTAAATATATTGCTTTAAAAAATATTGTAATATAGTTCCACTACATTTGTTTTACATATATTGTGGGAATAAATTGCAATATATAAATTATAAATGGTGTTGATGCATTTAACACATTCTATTTTATATTTTGATATAAGTGCATTTATATTTATATTAAAGTATATATACTTATGTTAAAAAGCATATGTTGACATTTGCTGTGTAGACAGGAATCGCCAGAGAAAAGGTGATCAAATTTGATTTTATAAATCAGTTGTATTATTAATACATGTCCTCAAGTCCCTTGCAATAGCTATAACTGATCTGAGAATGATAATGTTTAAAGCAGAGTTGATGTGTCTCTGCGTTTGTGTTTCTCATGATGTCAGTGGTTTAATTAGAGTCCGTGTGTTTGGTTTGTGTGCCAGAGACACGGAGCAGCTGCGGATCAGTGCACTGGAGATCAGAAGACTCATCGTCTCTCTCTCTCTCTCTATCTGTCTCTCTCTCGCTCTGTTTGCTTGTTCAGGTGGATGGAACATTCTTGAGCTGATCTCTGAGTTTGCTCTTGCTTGTTTCCCAGTGCGCTCTGCTCCGTGTGTTCTCGTGATTGTTGTCAGTGTAAATAAGTGGGTCATTTTTAGTCCTGCATGAGACGCAGAACAAGATGTTTTCTGTCCAGATGCAGTGTGTCAGTGAACTAATAGACTCTCCTCTGCTGTCTGTCTCTCTTTTACAGATGAGCTGAAGGGAGACTATGACACCATGGGGCCCGATGCCGCTTTAGAACCGGTTGGGAACGGTACAGGTGAGTCATGTGACCATGTTGATTTGCTGTATTAATACAGAGTGCATTAGCCTTGCCCACTAATGCACTAATTCCCCACGGGGATTTTAAAAAGTCATTGAAACATTCTAAGGTTTTATTTGAAAGTAAAATAAAATCAGGGAAAAAGACAAGATTGTGTGCTTAATAGAACTATTAAGCATTACAGATGGAATTAAAAACCATTGATTCATCCAAAACGATTCCTAAAGCTGATTGAATCTATAGAAATAATATATTTTACGATAATTGCAAAATATGCATATATTCAAAAATCCAAGTATTTTGAGAGACTCAATCACATCGTTCACAGTGCTTCATGGGAATGGTGCACTTTTCTCGCTGAAGCTCTATGATTGGTGGAATGATTGTACAGCATTGTGGGTAATGTAGTCCTTATCAGTTTTGGGGGTAACGCGTTACAAGTAGCGCATGTTACGTAATAATATTACTTTTTCTAAAGTAAGTAGTAAAGTAACGCATTACTTTTTAAATTTAAGAGTAATATAACTGAGTTACTTTTTTGAAAAAAGTGTCCTGACTCCTGACATGTAAGAAATACAGAGCATTGTGTGCGGTGTGTGAATACAGACTAAATGTGAGTGTGCATAATTCATCTCACTCTCAAAAAACAGATTTAGAATTCAACAAAATGAATTAAAATAAATTCAGAATATGATGCAAACCTGCAATAATAAAATGACACAAATGTATCTAATCCAATTGTATTAACCAATGTCTTTGCCGCTAACCTTTGATGATCCAGTTCAACCAAACTCATAAGCAAAACTGACTGAGCTTCATTGTTTGTTTGTTTGTTTTTTTATTGCTGAACAGTATTTCTTCTCCTGTATTCTACTTGATAGACATGAATTAACTTTTTTTTCAGCCTGAGGTTTTTTCGTGACACTTTTTGGTGTGCTTTTACATTTGCTATAAATAGAATTTCTCTAACTTCTCTAAATGGTCCCATCCCTGAGGTTTAGCAGCAGAAACACATTGGAATTGTTCATCTGAATCCACAATCATCTGTGTGATTCCTGCTCTGTGTTTGACATCACACACACACACACACACACACACAAGGGTTTGTTTCATGAGAAACACCAGTAGGCCGTGTTTGAGCTGTCATTGCTGATGTAGTTCAGGAGGAAGGATGTGTAGTTTTAATAAAGCTTTCTAATGTTAGACACATACTCCAGAGATAAATGTCTCGGCGGCGTGGCCCACGATCCTCCTCTGCAGGGAGGGCCGTTCTCAGCTCGAGCATCGGAAGCGGAAGAAAAAACATCAGGACTTCGACTTTAGAGCGCTTTCTTCTGCGAGCGAGAACTTCCCCAAATCGCATTTTAGGCCAAAATCTAATTTGTGCGCAAACTCGATTTGTTTAGATCATGTAAGCCGCAAAACCCACAGCAGCGAGGAGCTAAACGTGTTCATTTGTCGGGCTCACGCGTGTTCATGTGAATGATAGTGAGGCAGGTCTAGTAATGAGAGAGGAGGGAAATCATTTGCTCTGTTAAATAACGTTAAAGGGCTGCCGGCTCTGACATTTTCAAGACATTTTTGACAGCGACACAGCCCAGCGGCTCGACCTTTGCACAAATGAGACGATAAAATGTTTACTGTCAGACAAACCTCAGTGCAGAGTTTGTTCCTTACACAAGCTCATCCTAATTAAAAGGTAGCTGATAAAACTCGAGCCGAACATGCCTTGTCTCTCTGCTGTAATATTTAACTTGTCTGACGAACGGATGAGAGCTATTTATTCTTCGTTAGATAATATTCTGTTACATAATAACGTAAAACACCTTCGGTTTCCTGTATCTGCCCTTGTAGAGAAATGATGTGGAGAAACAATTATGATGCTGTCTTGGTGTCTGTTTTGTACACACACTAATTTTCCATCTGAGCACCTCCCAGAGCAAATTTTATTGTTTTGTTTTTTTTCACAGCTCAATACTGATGTTTCTTCTGGTTCTCAGATGTTTCTCCTAAGATTTGCAAATGAGTGACTAGCTGTTATCCAGTAAAAGTATAGAGCTTTATAATGAATGTGGAACAGCTCAAATTATTTGATGACTGTGATATTTTGCAAGGACATTGTTTTTTTTTTATCTCACTGCCGTCTTTGCGAAAGATTTGAAACACATTTGATTTGTGATCATAGTGATTTTCGATAGCCAAAAAACACAAACCAAAAATCCTCTCATTTTTAATGTAATTATCAGAATCCACCTAGTTAGGAGTTCGATTAGAGATCTAGGAGGTGATGTTGGGATTGCAGCATTCATTTCTTCTCCTTGTCTGACTAATACATTTAAAAGTAGAAGAAAGGGTTTATCGTTAAAAGCTTTTCCACAATTCCAATGGTTCTCCTGTTAGATTAACTCATATTTCTTATTTTAGTGGCCATTAGGTGGCTAGATAAGGCAGTAATTTAGACGTATCCCTCCCAGAACGTTTCTCTAATGTTGCTGCGTTCTTTTTATCACAGCCTCTGCCGCGTGTTTCCGTCACCTTCCAGTGCACCATATTTTTCACATGCAAGGTTTTATTTAAACGGTGCTTCTCTCTCTGTGTGTGTTTTCAGTAAAGAGCGTTCACTGCGCCACTGAGTTTGAGGATTTCTTCGGGAAGCGTAAACTGGTGGACAGTGAAAGTCATGTGGTCAGCATTGCCGAATACCTCCAGAGAGGAGACACAGCCATCATCTACCCCGAGGCACCGGAGGAGCTCTCCCGCTCCCGCCTCGCCACGCCCGAAGCCAACGGACATGAGGAGAACGGTGAGAATGTCGGGCAGCTGTTGCCGCCGTCTGATTGGCTGCATGCCGGAGTGTTTACCTTTAGAGCGAGGTGCAGCTGTCCGAGTGGTGAAATCATAAACCCTAAATTTCCCGTCCCGAGGGGGGCAGCCAGGGCGCGTTACGCTGCATACCACTCTTATGAAGAACGTGTGAAAAATTAGACGTGCGAGCCACCAGAAGTGATTACAACAGAGAGAACACAACTGGCCCCTGAACGCCATCAGCAGTCACTCTCTGTGTTCAGGTTTACACAACTGCTTTTAGCTGGTTAGCGTTAGTAGCACTTTATTCTGACAAAATCCAAAGAAGCCAAGGCCAGTTCTGTGGCTCCCACACACCCATTTAATTTTGGACACCAAGTGGTGACCCATATACAAAACCATAATGTTACCATAAACTGCACAGAGCCAACACAAATACAGTTTTAATGTAGGAATGTATGGTAACACCTTACTTAATGCATACAGAAATAATGATAACCAAATATTTGCACATTTCTTCTTATAGTGCAATACATTGTTTAATGCTTTATACATTCTAAAGGTATGAAAAAAAAAAAAAAATAGGTAAGAATTATAATGTATCATGTAATACATTATGACGTGCTTTATAATGCACGACTAATGTTTAAAAAATCTTTTATGATAAATGAATAATCGTGATTAAACGCATACAATATAAAGGTTTTTGTGTACATAACATATGTGTGTACTGTGTGTATTAATGTGTACATATATATATGGATAAAAATATACACACATGCAGTTATACATGTTGAAAATATTTACATGTATACATTTGTATATTTATATTTTATGTATTTAGTATTAGTTAGAAATATATAAACATAACCTTTTCCTTAAATATATACATGCATGTAATTGTATATATATATATATATATATATATATATATATATATATATAGACAGTGTATGCATATTTTATGTAAGCAAAGATTTTATTTCGGATGTGATCACTCACAATAAATTGTTTGCCTGCACTAATATAAAGGTTTCAAGTAAAAGGATTACAAATGTTTTTATATTAATAGTAAAAATGTTCTACAGACCAGGGGTGGCTAATGGCTAAAACAATGCTACAGTATAACTGCAATTATCAAATAAATAAGACACAGTTTAGTGCATATATTTTCAGATTTCATAATTCCATTATCTATTCCCAACATTGACCACCTTTTGTATTTTTACATTATTGGACAATAGCATCACGCTAAAAAGGCCAAACGTCATCCTAATTATCAGCCTGGCTAACTTATCTGTCTGCGCTAGTATGTTCCCACTTTAGGAGTGGAAAATAGTTTAAAACATGAATGTGTTATATTTCTTCCATCACATAAAGCCCATGAGCAAAACTCGGCGAGTTGTGTGAATCCGAAACGCACCTACTGTGTGTGTTCATGCATTGGCGTGAGTCCGTGTATGCGTGGCAGTGCCAACTTCGACGGTGGCACACAGTGGAGCAGATTGTACAGATACCTCCTCGTACCACCCTGGGCACAGTGCCCATTCGCTGCCATTGATTTGCTGACCTTTTGGCCCTCTGCCCCTCTCTCTCTGCTGCAGACCTGCCACCTGGAACTCCAGATGCTTTCGCCCAACTGTTGACCTGCCCCTACTGCGACCGGGGTTACAAACGCTTGACTTCCCTAAAGGAACACATCAAGTACCGGCACGAGAAAAACGAAGAGAACTTCGCCTGCCCTCTGTG
Source organism: Enteromius paludinosus (assembly GCA_032361165.1). NCBI lineage: Eukaryota > Metazoa > Chordata > Actinopteri > Cypriniformes > Cyprinidae > Enteromius > Enteromius paludinosus. The sequence continues at coordinate 496,403 of JAUMHQ010000058.1, forward strand.
CAGCTACACGTTTGCTTACCGCACTCAGCTGGAGAGACATATGGCCACACACAAGCCAGGACGAGATCAGGTGAGCCATACTTCCTCCCTCTCTCTTCCCTCTCTCTCTCTCTCTCTACGCCTTGCTCCAGCTCTCTATCTAATGTGCTGTATTCCCTCTGAGAAAAGATATCATTTTGATTGGCAATCATTATTAATTTTTCATGGCATTTTGAAGATGCAAATCTTTTAATGGTTATAGCCTTAATTGAGGTCTAAATGGTTTTTTGATGGCCTGCTCTGATATGATTCTGCAGTCTTATATTCACGATCGAATGACTGTGTTAATTTCCAATTTCGAAATTGTATCCGCTCTTTAGGTTTTCTATTTTATGTTCTTTAAAAATCAGTTTCTCTGCGGTGACAGAGTAACACATCATCATTTCCAAGTGCGTGAATGATAAACGTGAGTCGTTTTTTCTCTTAACAATCTGTCGCAGCATTATTTACACACACTGAATGGGTTGTTGTGGCAAATAAAAGACACATTTCCCTGTAGATACACTGTCTCTCTACTGGCAAATAAAGCAGGTAAAAAGCAAAGTGACACTGATCTCTCTAGAGACTGAACCACCTGAAAACTATCTTTATGACTCAAAGTGCAGTGTGACATCAGAATCGTTCCTGTAATCAATGGAGATGAGGTCCAGCAGCTCTTTTATCTCTCAGACCTGACGTTCTGACTAGAACAGAATGATTTGATACACAACGAGCTGCCAACTTCTTCACCTGATGCCACGAGCCGCTCAAAACATGAACAGATGGCCCATTCTGCACCCGTGACTTCTCTAATCCAGAAATTACTTCCTATTTGTTGGTCTTTGTTTGTGTGCTTCATCTCGAAAGACGTTCCTGTCGAAAATTTGCGGTTTGTCTGAAAATGCGATGGCCGTTGAAACCCGTCCATGATGTCTACCGATCCTTGCTAAGCCCGATAACATGCAAATCAAATGCCCCGCCCACATCATGCTTGACACACTTAGTGCAAGTGCATCACGCCGGGCGGAAAAATCCCTCTCCTCTCGCTGCTGCCAGTCACAATTAGGACGAGGGAGTGACTGTATCACATCGAGGATGATGGCGTGAGCAAAACCTGCCTCCATCCTCAGAGGGAAGGTGGGGGGCGTAAAGCAGCTGTTGCTGTTTGTTTATGCGACTCAGCAACATATGAGCGAATGGTGGGGTCCCTCCCCGCCGTGGGCCGCCCGGCTCCCTGCTTGATGTTTGAAGGTTGCCGCTGTTTGAACAATCCTCCCTGTGTCCTGTGCTTTATGCCATCTGTCTCCAGCGGAATGCGGGCCTCTCTCTCCCCACCAGTTGTCGGAGCCTATCATGGGCGGCGCTCACAGGCCTTTTGTGTTCCTCTGCCCGTTCGACATACTCACCTCCCACTATGAATTAATTGTGCTCGCCTGGTGCGCTCTCTGCTTCTCTGCACTGACGCCCGTATTGTTGTTGTTGTTATTGTTATTATATTTTGATTTTCGAGGCTCTGCTTTGAATTGCAAATGCGAGGGGCGCAGCGCTCATGTTCTACCTTTGAACAGCAAATGAAGTGCCTGCCTACAAGCGGCATTCACGCATTATTAAAGAGACGTTTGAAGCCTCTAAACAGCCTACAAATTTGTGTCCAATTATGAAATTGCAACATTTATACAAGCCCACCTTTTTGCTTAATGAACTCTTTGCGCAGGTATCTGAAGGACGTGTTGGTTAAATACGGGTGATTTATTCGGAACGATTATGCTAAATTAGATGAAGTGGATCATTTCTGCCTCCCTAATGAGGAGAAAAGTCTTAAAAATAGGATTCTTTTTGTTGTTGTTTTTTCACTGCCAATGCGCCATTTCTGGCTCTAGAGTCAGGAAATGAAAAGGTATGAGATGCTCTGTTATCGCTGCTCAAATGCACCCAACCAAAGCAAGATGCTGCTTTACAACGGGAGCCATTTGGCCCATCATGAAATTATTCACTGAAATCTTGCCTGTTGTGTGTTTGTGCAGGAGAAGCTCATGTGAATATTTTCTCATCCACAGCACCAGATTCTCAACCAGGGTTCTGGCAACCGCAAGTTCAAATGCACTGAATGTGGCAAGGCCTTCAAATACAAGCACCATCTAAAGGAGCACCTGCGAATACACAGTGGTACGTCCTTTTCTTTCTTTCATAAATCGTTGCCTTAGATAAGACTGTTCTTGATTCTGCAGCCGAATGAATGGGTTGTTTCTCTGTCATCTCTTCAATAAAGAAGTTTTTAGCGTGCGCTCATTTATTTGGGTCAATAAGAACATCTCTCTCTTCTTGATTTGATCAAATTCTTTGTTTGTCTTCACCACAGGTGAGAAGCCATACGAATGTCCAAACTGTAAGAAGAGATTCTCGCACTCCGGGTCCTACAGTTCACACATCAGTAGTAAGAAATGCATCGGACTGATCGCCATCAACGGCAGGGTGAGGAATAATCTGAAGACAGGTTCATCTCCGACCTCTGCGTCGTCCTCCCCTACGAACACAGCCATTTCGCAGCTACGACACAAATTGGAGAATGGCAAACCCCTCGGTCTGCAAGACCAGTCCAACCACCTCAACATCAAATCTGAACCACTGGACTTCAATGACTATAAGCTGATGATGGCCTCTCACGGTTACGGTACAGGCAGCCCCTTTCTGAACGGTGGTATGAGGGGAGGAAGCCCTCTGGGCGTTCATAACTCTCAGAGTCCCCTTCAGCACCTGGGCTTGGGAATGGAGGGGCAAATGCTAGGATACCCATCACTGGGAAACAACCTGAGCGAGGTACAGAAAGTCCTGCAGATCGTGGACAACACAGTTTGTCGGCAAAAGATGGACTGCAAGCCAGAGGACATCTCCAAGTTGAAGGCTTACATGAAGGAGTTGGGTTCCCACATAGAAGAACAGAAGCAAGCGCTGACTTCTCCCGGTGGACCCCAGAACACTCTTCCACTCATCAATCACAACGGTGCCACCAAGAGCATCATAGACTACACGCTGGAGAAGGTCAACGAAGCCAAAGCCTGCCTTCAGAGCTTGACCATGGACTCTAAGAGGCAAATTAGCAATATCAAGAAAGAGAAGGCAAATCATATGCTAGATTTAGGTATAGATGACAAAACGCATGAAAATAATAATCTAATGTTTACACCGTTCTCCTGCCAGTATTGCAAAGAGACCTTCCCTGGCCCCATTCCTCTGCACCAGCACGAGCGCTACCTGTGCAAGATGAATGAGGAGATCAAAGCCGTGCTTCAGCCCGCTCAGAACGTCTCAACCAACAAAAGTGGCTTGTTTGCTGAGAAACACGGCCTCTTGCACCCCTCCATCATCCCCGACAAAGGCATCAACGGCCCGATCAGTCCCTACAAGGACCACATGTCAGTGCTGAAAGCCTATTTTGCCATGAACATGGAGCCCAACTCAGAAGAACTACTGAAAATCTCCATAGCGGTCGGCCTTCCGCAGGAGTTCGTGAAAGAGTGGTTTGAGCAAAGGAAAGTCTTTCAGTACGCAAACTCCAGGACTCCTCCTTTAGACAGGAACCATGTGGAGTCTGGTCACCCGGTCTCTGTTCACACGCCCACTAAAGACTCGTTAGGCATCCGCTCTTCGATGTCCCTGGTCAAAGGGACGGACCGCATCACATCCCCCTCAATACCCGAGCTTCATAACAACATGAACAACTGCGACACCCCACTCAGGCTCTCCAAAACCCCGCAGTTCTCCAACCACAAGTCGCTGGGGGATAAGCTGGACCACTCCCGAAGCAACACGCCATCTCCTCTGAACTTGTCGTCCGCCTCTTCCAAAAACTCCCACACTAGCTCTTATACACCCAACAGCTTCACCTCCGAGGACCTGCAGGCTGAACCTCTCGACCTCTCGTTGCCAAAGCTCATGAAGGAGCCAAAGCACATCTTGACTGTGAAAAGCCGACCCAAGCTAAACAGCACCCCCACTGACCATAACCATGTCGCGATGCCCCGGGAGCACACAGACGAGCCGCTGAACTTGGCTTATCTATCCAAGAAGGAGTTTGGCAGCCCCAATGCAAACAACAATCTGGACAAAAGCTTGAGTCCAATGTTTGGTTTAAACCCGTTCGCTGCCAAACCCCTGTACACCTCCTTGCCGCCCCAAAGCGCATTTCCACCCCCCACGTATATGCCCCCGGTGCAAGCCAGCCTCCCGGGGCTGAGACCCTACCCAAGCCTCGACCAGATAAGCTTCTTGCCTAACATGGCCTACACATATGCGGCGGGGGCGGCCAGCTTCGCTGAGATGCAGCAAAGGAGAAAATACCAGCGGAAGCCAGGGTTCCAGGTAAATAACGGACACTCTGTTTCATAAACTCTCAGGCCTTGTGTTTCTTTTTTCTGTCCCTCTAGTGAGTGGCACTCAGCTTGATTCAGACACTAATTAAAAGCCTCTCAGATTGGGAGAGGGGAGCTTACCTCACGCCCAGCGGCGGGTGAGGCAATGAAAGAGAACCGCGGTTCCTGTGGTAGACGACGATGCCTCTAGTACCATACGCTGTTTCTTTTTTTAGCGGTGACAGTTATGTTGCCAGTTCTTGAGTGGCTCGTCCAAGATACCGAGTACAGGAAAACGTCAAAGTGTCAGGTGTTCGGTGTAGATGTGCCTGTGGCACCGCTGCTCTTTTTCCCATCTCAGGTGTGAGAAACATCAGAGACATAGAGAGCCAGTGAACCTTAGACGTATCTCTTCATTTCTGCTCCTTTTTTTCATTTTGCTCCTTTTTCCCCCTATAATTCTACAACGAGAAAAGCCGAAATGAGCTTGAGCATAAAGATTAATAATGCACACTCCCCATGTTCATTACAGCTCAGCGCTGAGGGCTGTTTAACATCGGGGAAACCATTCTGATAAAAAAGTATTAATAATGTTTCCTATTCTAAGTTATTAAATTAGATTTAAAAAATACAGCTAAGGGCATTTAGCTCAAATTGATTGCAGAACGATAGCACAGAGCTTTTTAAAAGAGAGTGCACAGAAGTATTGTCAGTCCAAAGCCGGCTGTCCTTAATGAGGGCATAGTCGCTGCAGTTTTGGCCATTTTGTGCCCCTCTTGATGTAATCATTACCGTTTGAAATTAGAAGACTGTGGCAATATTTCCTACTAAGACTCTCTTCTTATTGTTATTAGCTTCTAATGTAATAATATTTTTTCCCCATTAATTTAAGTTTAAGCCTATCGGGGTAATCTCTGCTCAGATAAATACTGCGCTAACACCCTTTCATGTATGAAATTAAACCAAATTTGAATGCAAATATATGGAATAAGGTGTGATTAAGAAGAGAGAAAGGCCTCATTTGCAATATCCTGCCTTTACATGATTTTTTTTCAGGTCGCAAACATTTTAATGTTTAATTCGTATGAGACTGCTACTCCAGTTTTAGCTGAGAAATGCATATCTTATTCATATTTGGATGTTAATATTTTTATGTTCAAATATAGAAAATACATAAAAAGACGCAAGCAAGTTCTCTGTTTACAATTTATTGCCTATTTTATCTGGGTGTATAATAGATTTTCAGAAAATAATAAAAAATACAGTTTATCATAAATATTTTTCATTATAAATAATAAAAAAAAATGAATACATTATAGAATTAGAATATGTTGTTTTTAATCTATTAAATTAGATTTTGAATTGTAATCGATCAGGACTGTAAGTAACAGCAGTTTTGTGATTTGTTATTTTTAATATTGTTGAACCGTAGAGTGAACTGCT
>JAUMHQ010000058.1:521322-534698 GCA_032361165.1 Enteromius paludinosus
CTTTGAAGTTTGAAATGTGTCTAGTGTATGCTATTAATATATTAACAGTGACTGCTTTATCTAGAGTACAGCAAATGTTTTTTTGAGATGATAGATGATATACAGATGGATAGACTGTAAAATATGACTGCGATTTTAATGGTAAAACCCTGTTAGATGGTTAATCATAAATTCCTGTAAAATTTACAGGGAGAAAATATAGAATTCTCAGAATTCCCTGTTAAATTAGGTGTTTTTTTCTTTTTTTTTCTTTAATAACTTCTTTTTTTTTCTTATCAGTTATGTTTATTAGGGTTGTGTGTTACATGTTATGTTGATAAAAGAATGTTTATAGCACATTTGAGTGTCACCATGATGGTGTTTAGTGTTTGTGTGAATGACTCCTATTATTATGTTCATATTTAGAGGCTGCTTGTGATGGACTTTGGTTAATCATGTGGCTTTCTCATCATCACCTTGTGCTTATCAGTGCATCACAAAAGAGATTTCAGCACTTTAATGGGTTGGTATAATAACATTATATCAGTTAATGAAATTACGATATGTAACTGTAAATTTAACCTAAAACAGTAAAACCTAAAATGTTGTTACTGCATATTTTACAGTCGAATTCTGCTGATGTTTTTTTACAGATAGATAGATATGATGCCTGTGATGATAAATGTGTGCTGTGAGCGCAGGAGTTTCTAGACACAGAACGGCCCTAATCAGGATGGTTTTCAAAGAGAAAGGAATGTCTTTGTTTCTGAGTGAAGTGTGGGGTTCTCTGTGCGCAGGATGTCCCTGAGACTATTCTTGGCAGCGCTGGGCTGAAGTAGGGGGGGGTTTCATCTGGTTTAACTCAGGCATCTGCACGGGTTCGGGAGAGCCTCTTTTGTTCTGGAGTTTTGATAGAAAGTCAGAAAGTGCAGGAAACGCAGATACTCCTGGATGGGACGAGGCTGGTGCAGACTCTTGGATCGAACCACATGAAAGCTCTGGAGATGAGGGAGATCTGGGGGCTGCTAAAGAGAAGCTCATGGCTTCAGTCTTCATGTCGCCGGCCGCAGGATGTCTTTTATTAATGGCACTCATCGTCGCATTCAGACCCAGTTTTGTGTGTTCTTAAATTGTCTGTCTTTAGCTACATCGGTTTTTGATGAGAAAAACCATAAAATCCCTTAAACAAGATTTTTTTTTTCTTTAAGAAACTATTTTAATGCTAAGTGCAGACACTTATTACTTCACTACCGTGGAGAAGTTGGGTGGCTTTGTGAAGTTATCATTGCGAGATGCATATTTGTGGACCTTAACCTTGTATAGAGTTAAATTGGGTTAAAGCGCCATCAGATCTATTTTCAGAGGTTATTCATCAGCGGGAGGAACGGTCTCGTTTCTCTTTAAATGTCTGGCTGATCACAGCTCCGTCTGAAACATCTCATGGTTGAAGCGTTGAAGATATTAGTCATTATTAAAGCTAACCCGATCTGTGACCAATGCACTTAATTGTTTAGAAACAAAACATACATGAAAACAGCTTTAAAATACAGAGTTCTGTCACACAGCTGATGCTCTGATACAAAAGAGACTTAGCATGTTGCTAATGCAATGACATTACACTTTTTTTCATGTTACAGTGTTAAACTGTATTTTTTAAATCTGTCATTTTGACAGAAAACAAAAAACAAAACAAAAAAACAATACAGTAAAACATTGGTTAATGGTTAAGCGTAACCGTAATGTCACACTATTTATAATTGTTTTATTGTCAAATTAATGCATGTGGAAAACTAGTTTACCATACAATTTGTGTTGAAAAATACTCATTGGAGACATGTAAATATATTTGTTGATATTCACTGCTTTAAGTGTTGTGTGATACACTGACAGTGTGTTCGTATGACTCTTCTATTAGCATTAGCCCTGTTCTATGAACTTTAATTCAATGTGCGGCTTTATGCAAACCTGTTATATAATGAAGGTAGTTATTAATTTCTGATTTTAAGAGCTCTATTAGAAATGTACCACTATTGGAAGGAGACAAATTGCGACAAATTGATTTTTGTAACCTTCTTGGCTGTAAAACAGGTTTTGCCCTGCTTTAAATGAAACTTTTTTTTTAGCAATTATTAAGTAGAAATATTGTTATTGCATATGTAATTATTGCATTTCTTTTTGATTTCTTTGTTTGTACAAATATGGCATGCCTTTTTTTGAAGTGCATTGTTATTATACTTGATATGTATTTATTTATTGATTTATTTATTTATTTTTACATCCATGAATTTCTGGCAACCACAGCTGAGCTTTTTGCATTCTGGAATTCTGTTCTCTGCAAAGTATCGATGCAGTGACGTTTTGACAGATACTCTGGCAAAATTTAGCCAAAGCAAGTCATACCTTTCCCAGCAGAAGACTTTGGAGCGAAGCCTGCGTGTTTGAACATGAAACGCACTCGAACCTCGAACTCGCTCTCTGCTTTGGAAACCATTCTGATTTAACTGTAATGGTTTTCTTTAAAAGCGTGTTTTTGTGAGACTTCCAGCCGCCGGGTCCCGATTGACTCATCTCTCGCCCAGTAAAGCCACTGTCACTTCATATTCAGCCTTCCGTAATATTGGAATAACAAACAGCAAACGCACGGCACAAAGACACTCTAATGAAAATGCTATAATTGACTCTGTTGTGGGACTTTATCATTAGTTGGGGCTTGATTTGGAGGCATAATCTGCTTTTGCTGGTGGCAGCCTCTGTGCTAGCGGGTGAACGTGCTAATAAAGTAGCAAGCGCTAATGCTCAGCTAATGCACTTGTAATGGTCGTGTTTGAAAGCTGGAAGCTTTATCATTGTGTTGCACAAGAGCCAACAAATCTAAAACCTTTAACAAGAAATAATTAGGATCTATTTAAACTACACGACGCTGACCATATTCTTAAGACGCGGCTAAGCTTGTTAACCACTGCGGATACAATTAAAGGCTTTAAGCCTGCTAAACTTAACCAAGAATTTTATTACCTGAAAACTGATTATTGTTGGCAGGATTGCACTGGTTTGTTGCCCACAAAGCCGAAAAGTTTCCATCCAGTGCTGACATTAACAAATGCTGCTGCATTATGTAACGTTTAACAGATCGTTAGTCAATGTACATTCAAATAGATAGAAATGTCAAGAAACTTGATGCATATATTTTCATATGTATTCATATCTGCATGGGCTACTGATCTGGTAAGCATTAGGCTGCATAATATTTGTTAATGGCTTATTAATGAAAGTTATTATGAAGTGTTACGCAAATTCTTTGCATAATGGCACACGTTTAAAAAATCTAATTATGAAACCGATCGTTATAACTCTAAACTCTGATTGGTCGTTCGAAAGCGCTGTGAAATTCTGATAAACACAAACATGCTGTATTGATGCACCATTACATTAATGAAGTGTATTAATTGGTGAACACGTCGTTAATTACATATACAGGGTAGACGTAATGTATTAGACATTGGTGGGTTTGATCATATTAGCTTTACTTTCAGTCCGTGCATTACTCAGATTTTAGCGCTTATTGCGTTATTTTGGCATCTTTTGGATGACTTTAAGACTGGTTTGCAGACGGCGTGTCGTCGTCCCGTGCAGACAGAGATCGAGCTAAAATTAGTTCAGTCTGCGTATTGTAACGTGTTCCGCCGCACTCTTTAATTTCTTCAGAGTTTAACATTAAAAATCAGGTCAACCTTTAAGATTTATGCGCAGAAGAAATTAATGGTATGCTATTTTTATGCTGAAGATCGACTGTTAATTTGATATGACCTCAGTCAAAGGCGCCGAAACAACAAACTCTCCTACTTCCAAAGACAAACGCAGGGTCCCCAGCGCCGTAGCGCAAATGAGCCCATCTGAGGGCCCGGCTCTTATCAGCACGCTCACAACACACACACACACACGGCCGAAGCAAAGGCCTTTATGAAAGCAACACTACTACTCCTGTGACGAGACGCACAGAGCTGATTAAAGGAGCGTTTCACTCAAACTCATAGCATTTCATAGCATTATAGCTTATGTCGTTCCAAACCTGTATGCTGCTGTTCCTGCAGCTCAATAAAAATCCATAGTTTATGGCCAAGGTCATAGGTTTGATTACAGTATATGTAAACCTTCAATACAATATTAGTCACGTTAGATGAAATCGTATTCATGAAAGAAGTGTATGCAAAATGCAGTGTATATGTTTGTCTTAACACGAGGCTGAATAATATTTTCAGAAACACTTTAAAGCTTATATAAAAAATGCAATAAAACAAATACAATTGATACTAATTAATACAAAATATTTTTAATGCGTTAATCATTTCTTGGATGATCTGTACCCACTGTTGTAATACTTTTTAGTTACACTTTATTTTATAATGTCCTTGTTAAAGCATAATTCTATATTTAAGTACTATTCATCAGCTACATGCACTTACTATATAGGTTTTGGTTTAGGGTTACTTGTGTGCAATTATGCATAATTCATTGTTATTATAGTAGTAAGACATGCAACTTCTAAGAAAGACTACAATAAAGTGTACTTTTGGTTACAACTTTAGTGCATATATAATACAAGTATAATGCACACACATGACAGACAAGCAATTTCAGATGTAAAAAAAGGCATCTACTGTATAATGCATTTTAACTTTGCTTGCAATTGTTTATGAAAACATACAATGCATTGCAGTGTAAATTATCATACATATAATACTAATATTATTGAACATTAGTCAACTTGTAATATTAACATTAACTAACAATAAGCTATATACTTGTAACAGTGTTTATTAACGTTTAAACTGTAGAAATACAAATGCTTATTGTTAGTTCAGGTCCATTAAATAATATTAACAGATGGATATTTGAATGTAATAATGCATCAATAAATTTTAAAATGACCTAAGTGCTCTAGAAGTATTATTATTATTATTATTATTATTATTTTGGCTCAAATTCATGCTAACCTACAGGTACTTGGTTCATAATCTTGAACTGTACTTTTCCATGTTGTTAATTTTTAATAAATGTAACTATTAGCTGAAAGGCTGTAAATCAGTGACGTGCCTTTTTCTCCTTTATTGCTCTGTTTCTGCTCTTTGTTGGCTCTGTTTGCGTTCAAACGGGCTGCACACTTTTGAATGGACTCCTTCAACAGATCAAAACGCCTCCATCTGAAGCCTGAGCTCCCTGAGGAAGTCTCTCTCTCTCTCCTTCCCATAATTCCTCATCGTTTGATGTAGGTCACCTCAGTCCTGCTCTGCTCCTCTCCTTCCTGACTGAACAGGTTGACCTTTGCCCTTTCTCTGTTGACCCGCCGCTGTTCATCTGAAGAGGTTTCTGCTGTCACGGCTGTAATTAGCTCAGATTTATGAGCGCCGAGCAGCACTATTTAGCCGTATCTCTCGCTCTTAATCACCAAACATTTGTCCAGCATATTCTTCTACATGTCATATATTGATACATATTTAATGAAAGCTGTGTCTTCTCATTACAGTCACACGTGACATTTCTTTTAGAAAGAGAGCGGACGAGTGTTTACTGTGAGACAGAAACAAGACACACTGGAAATGCACTGCAGAAATAGAACAATCCTGGAAATAGTGAAATCGTTTTCTGTGGTGCTTGATGTGTTTTCATATTTATACTATCTTATTCTTTCCAGAATCCATACGTGTTGCGTGAACTCAAACATAATACCACATGACAGAGTTGGTAACACTTTATTAGTTAATGCATTGACTAACATGAACAAACGATAAACAATACATGTATTACATTATTTATTCATCCTTGTTAATATTGGTTAATAAAAACACAAGCGTTCATGGTTAGTTCATGTCAGCTCACAGTGCATTAACTAATTAAACAAACACAACTTGTGATATTAATAATGCATTAGTAAATGCTGAAATTACCGTTAACTAAGATTATAATAAGATTAATAAATGCTGTTTATTAAAAGCATTTAAAAGCAAAAAAAAATTAAATCAATTGCATTTTTACATAAAGAAAAACAATAAAGTTAACGTATTGGATTTGGATAACGTATTTTTTTAACCCTATTTCTTAAACACTCTGAAAAACTCACTGAAGCCATGCAGTTTTTGGTTTGCCTATATGATAACAATTGTTATGTTACTACTAACTGTAAAACAATCTAATTTTTATCTGCTAATAATATTTCTAATTCTTTCTTGGGGTGAAAGTGACATTGACGTGACAGGATTGTGACATTCCCCGTCAGTTGAGTCCAAACAAGCTCTCTCTCTACAACAAAGCAGAATGTTTACGGTAAATAAGCGCTGAACGTTAAATGCGCAGAGGTAATCACTGCAGCTCTGTTCTCCTGTTTGCTGAAGATTCGTTACTGGAGGCCACCTAATTATTCACAATAATGCTTAATTAATATGCACAAAAGACGTGTGCTCCACAAAAAATGTTGTTGATGATTTTTAATTTTCCAAATGATCTTCATCAGTGCGCTGTTAATTATTTGACCGTTTTAGGAACCGGCAGGCCTTTCACTGCTCCACGGCAAAAAAGAAAAGGACAGAATTGATTATTAATGCACGACAATAAACCAGACAAATCAAGCACGTTACCTTATCTGTGGCACAGCTATTGTTGTAAAATTGTTTGTCTGAAAACATTTAGTTGCCAGATTTCTTTAGACAAATGAAGCGGCTGATTTTACAGTGACACGCGCTCATTAATAGTTGAGTGATAATTCTGATTGGGTGAATATGAGCCCTAAATAACTCTGGGGTTCTGGCATTTCTCAGAGTCCCCTGCTGTGGTGTTTAATCAGACGGCTGTGGCTTTAAAGCTCACCTCGCTCTGAATCTTGGGTTCCTAAAGTCTTTAAGTGTGTTCTGAAAGCTGGAGCTGACCGGCACAGATGAAGACGACTTGAGAAGATTTTCCTCCACCTTCCTGTTCACTCTTATAAAGCTGATCCTATTGAGTTTCCAGAAGCCTTGGTCCTGAGCGCAGCAGAAACAGAGCAAAACACATCAATACTAAACACTGCAGAAACACTTCAGAGAAACTCTGCTCCAGGCCTCCACATACTAACAACTACAAACAACTCATAACGTGTTAAACTAAATAGTCAACTCAAAATGATTAAACTCACAGTCTTGTCAGACTTGTCTGATATAAATGTGTCAAAATGTGTTTTTTTGGCAATAAGAGTCATTGTACCTTAAATAAGTCGCATTGATTTTCTAAAGTTTTCAGAAATACCCCAGAGATTATTTAACTCACATTTGAAATGTTTCTATAAATTCAACAAAAAACATTTTAATGTACTGCAACAGAATTTGTTTTTCATTAATATGAATGAGATATATGGCGAATTTGTAAACTTTGCAATGACAGGAAGTGACAACACTTATAAATACAACTCTGGAAATAAATAAATAAAACTTTTTTATTTATAAAAAATGCTGTTATTTTGAGCCTTTTTTTTTGACAATTGGTCTAAAAAAAAAACAAAAAAAAAACAATTGTATTTTTAGACGACACAATACTAATGTTTAACGTTCAGAAAAGTTAATAAATAAATATTTGGTGGAATAACATTAAAAATGTTTTATGTTTTGGCCAATTGTCATTTTATAAGAAGAAGAAAAAGCAGCTCTAAATGACAATACTTTTTATCTGAAATTGTGAAGAAATGTTATCAAACCTTTATAGAATTAAACAAATATTAACATTTTACTCAAACCCATACCTAGTGAATTCATTATTATTATTATTACCAATTATTATCAAGCAAACATCATTGATTCATTTGTATGTTTTTTATCAATATTCTTTGTATGATAGAGTTTTATCTGCCATGTATACATACAAACATAGATTTAAAATATTGCACATTTTAAAAGCAGCACTGACATATTTTCATATGTGTGTCATTAATATGAATGCATGAGGTAGTATTCCTAACAAATATTTGAAATAATGAGAAACTTGCATTGAAACATGGACTTGAGTGGTTGCAATCAATTTATTTTAGCTACATTTCAACATTTTTTATTTTTTTTGGGCTTAAGTAAATTGTTTGTAACCACTTACTTAAAAAAAAAAAGTGTGTGATTATTAATATTCAATTATTTATCAATTATTAATATTGAGTAATAGTGTTATTGTGGTTGTAATTGCTTCCATAGATCAGAAGCATCATGATTTCTTGTCAAGCTTCTGACCTGGTGTTTGATTTGGGCTCTGAATGACTCTGACACACGCTGTGGTCCTGCTCGGATCTTTCCTGTATCTCTGAGGCAGATGTTCTCTGGTGTTGGAGGTTATGAGTCTCGCTCTGCTGAAGAACACAGGCCTGTAGATGCAGTCTCTGCCAGGAGCTCGCTGGCCTCTGATTGGCCGCTGGCTGGAGTTTGGCTCCAGCAGTAATTTGCCTTGCAGGGATCACCACACTTTGATTAAAAAACTCCGCTTCTGCTTTAATCCGTCCGGGCAAGCTGCTGAAATCTAGGTACGCAGAGAAACTCTGGAGAAAACCACGACCTGCAGACTGTTGTTTTCCTCCTCGATAAAGTCTGTGAAACCCAAAACAGCTTCAAGTGTCTTGTACTTTGAGAATGAAGAGCTCAGGATGGCTGGGAATGACCGAAGGCTCTTTTCAGATCTGAATACCATCCCCAAAAAACAGTTCCCTTACAGCCGCAAAGAGCATGTCCTCTTATACTCGGAGGTGTTCATCCTCACTTATCACATACTTGATCGATGCTGAAGTCAACTCATTTTTTAATGCAATTGACAGATGAATGTTGCTTTTTCAGAATCACATGACATAAGTGCGTTGCGTTTTTACACCATCACATCAACTTACAAACAGTAGATGATTTTACAAAATCATACAAAATGTTTTTTTTTCTCACAATTTTAAGTTTCTCTCTCAAAATCATCCCTTTTTCCAGAATGGCAATATATAAATTATTGCAAATGATGTGAAATTAACCTGCATTTATGAGGTAAAAAACAACACAAGTCTTATTACACTTATTGTAAGATGTGATCTTATAAACTTAGAATTCCAAGATCAAGTCAAAACCACAATTATTCTCAAAATGCTGGCTTTTTTTTTTCCTTTGGAAAAAAGCCTGCTTTTTATATTTATATACTGTATATATATGAGCCTGATCTCATGGCAATCTGTACATATTTTACGAGTTGGCTAATTTCGAACAAATTCGAACGACCTCGCTCATACGAATTCATACGATAATCACTAAATCGTACGCATTTACAATATATATGAATGACCTAAACCTAACCCCACCCCTAAACCTACCCGTCACTGGTGTTTAGACAAATCATGCAAAATCGTATGAGTCAGGTTCTACAAATTTGACTTGGCCATGAGATTGTGTGTTTATATATATATATATATATATATTTATACTACGGGGCCGTTGATTGCTTGAATCTGATTGGCTGACGAACGTTCTGAGGTGTGCAATTATTTTCAGGGAAACGCACGGCGAGCGTAGTTCCAGGCAGCTCTCTTGACTGCATTATATTTCCATATCAAACTAAAATTTATTACTGTGAAAAGAACATACACTCCACTTTATGTAGATTAATAATGGCGATCATAATTTACATAATAAAAGAATATAGATCTATTGCTTCATCATACTCGATAAATACATACTCGACGACGGCCCGTCGTCAATTATTCCTTACATATATATGTGTGTGTGTATGTATATCTAGTTTACAATATTTTTTTATTATTATATTTTTTATGTACAGTATGTACATAATTTCCTCA
Organism: Enteromius paludinosus; assembly: GCA_032361165.1. Taxonomy (NCBI): domain Eukaryota; kingdom Metazoa; phylum Chordata; class Actinopteri; order Cypriniformes; family Cyprinidae; genus Enteromius; species Enteromius paludinosus. The sequence goes on from JAUMHQ010000058.1 coordinate 531,131, forward strand.
GAGTCAATTAAGCATGAAAACATGGGCTGAGAATTGAGCAAGTAATCATAATGTGTCTCATATTTAAACAGAAATCATGTGGTTGATTTAATGCCAAACACAAGACTTCTTTACCTTACAAAACGTTATTGAAAGCAAAAATGCTACTAAATGCATCGGTAACACTTTATAATATCTACACACTATGAATGATTAGTTAAGCATTAGTAAATATTTATTTCATCCTTTATAAACCATTGTTCCAACATTATTATGCATTAGTAAACAGTTTACAAGTGCATCTATAAATGCCTTGTTCTTGAGCAGATATATAATGTTTAATAATTGTATTTTCATACTTTATTAATTATCAGTTTATCATTTTATAAGTTATTATGTTATTTACAAACCAGTTATTTAGGAGTTTTCAATGTTTAATAAGACCATTTAGAAAGTCTAAATAAAATATCAATAAATTATTTAAATTTACATTAATAAATCTTATAATTTAGACATATGATAATAGTTGTTCAGTGTGTTAATAAATGCTTTATTAACACATGTTTCTGCTGTAATCCATGATTAAATCAGGTAGTTATAAAGCATTTAGTAGTTGCCAATCGTCTGTTTCTGTGAGCTCATCTAAAGTGAGGACTATTTATAGCTTGTGATGCATTTATAAAGCAGATGTAAAGTCTCATCTATATTCTAAACAGAAAAGTTAAATGAACACAACACAGAGGAATACAGAACACAGACATATTTTTTCAAGACAACTGTACACTTGATAAATGAAAAACAAACCTTCAGTTTAATAGAAAAAAAAATTAAGTGTGCAGTTATACAGTTTAAATTTTATTGCATCTTGAAATTAATAGTTCTGTATCCCTCTGTGTTGTTTGTTTATTTTTTCTGTTAGGAAGATAACAGACCATTTAAATCTCCTTTGTACATTTAGATATGCTTATAAATAAAGAACAAGGCATTTATAACTGTATTTATAAACTGCTTACCAATGACTATTAATGTTGGAACAATGCTTTATAAAGGATGAACTGACTATTTACTAATGCTTAACTAATGATTCATAGCATGGAGTTATTATAAAGTGTTACCAATGCATCATGTTTGGAGAGAAAGTGTGACATGCTCCAGCAAAACAAACAAACCAACAAAACACGAAGTCTTGGATTAATTCAGTGTTAAGCTCTTGTCGTCCTGGACTGAAAGTCACCGCTTCGTTCCACTCAGAATGTTCCTAAATATATCACACACAAAAAATGTCCAAATGTTACCAAATATTTTCAAGATCATCGCTGTCACTTTGCAAGTTTTTCATTGAAGGAAGAAAGGAAGGAAGGAAGGGTTTTAGTAAACATTTCTGAGTTTCAGACTGACAGAAAATAATGTTTCCTGAGAAACACACACACACACACACACACACACACAAACGTTTCCAGCCAGTTGTTGATTCAAACAGGTACTTTTGGACGGAAACCTCGAGATGGATTTGAAAGTCATCAAATTAGAAAAACAGTGCAGATATGATGTTCTATCAAGCACAAAATATATTTTGCAGTTATTCAGTGGCAATATTCAGAAGCAAGATTTTCAACGTTTTCCATTTCGTTTCTCTCCCCCTCTCTCTCTCTCTCGTCTGGACTAGAAAACAGCTGCAGAGAGAGAGTGATGCAAGCTCCTCGCCCAGAGTCCTTTGCAGCTCATTTTCAGATGGTAATTTGCCTTAACCAAAGCAAACTCAGAGAGTGTAAGTAAGTGATTATGTGCATGGCTGACACTCGTGCAGCGGCCTGTGGCTCTCTGACAACGCTCTGTCCAGTCCGAGAGAGAAACACAAGCGGAGGTGAAAATGTGAGGTGGTTTTAAATGCTGCTCTCTTTGAAGTCTGTTTGTGTTTAGACACATGCGTGAAACACGCAGAAAGCCTCTGCACAGGCAATCTTTAACCCTTATTTGCATCATTCTGTGATACGCAGCCAGAGAAGTGTGCGGGTCAAACAAATGTTGATCAAATCATCATATTAAAAACATAAATAAACTCACGCATGCTTTACTGGGAATTTGTGGACATATGCAGGCCTTTCTCAGGAAATGGTGCCGATTTGTGTCTGAAAATGTTACATTAAGTCTGTAATTTAAAACACGTACACTGAGGAAAAATGCTGGAGTTACTTCGAAATTTTGGAACTGCTTTGTACATTTCACAGATGTTTATAAAGAAATGGATAGTGACACACTGAATTAAACATGAAATAGTGTATTCCACTAACCTTCATTTGCATTGGGTGTATTTGTATTTTTATTTATGTTTTTTATTTATATATTTGTTTTCATTATGTATTCATTACCTTATTCATTTGTTTGTTTGTTTATTTACTTTGATATAATTCAATAACCAGCTGAATAATAACCTCATGACATTTCCTTAAAAAAAGCATGTTTTGCGCCAAATGTGTTGCATTCAAAATGTTTCGAAAGGTCTAAAGGTCCAGTTTTCCGCATTACATTAACAGTAATATGAGAAAAAACATAGATCTCTACAAAAATATGTGTAACATGCATATGCATAAATGTGTGTTTATAACATCTTTCTCTCTGTGTGCGTGTGTGAGCAAATATAAACATGGTTTATGTCAAATCAAAGTTTGAGAAGAAAATCAAGAATTTTAGGCTAACAAAAAAAGTCATTCACAATTCTCCCTGTGTGTGTGTGTCTGAAGCTGTCATTCTTAACCGAATCAGTAACGACGAACAATGTGATCAATGAAGATTTAAAGTGAGTTAAAGCAGCTTTCTCATCGGCTCTGCTGCTTAACACAAAGAGTTTTTCCGGTCGGGCCGAACAATACGCCACTCCCTCGTCTCTCTGACACGGCCATTTATCAATCAGCGTTGGCCACATTGACAAGTGCTAATTTAATAGAGACTGACCTGGTTGACAGGAACCCCACGGATGCACAATACAGAGCCATTCATCAGCTTCAGCTTCGCTCGCTGCATCTCAGCAGGTCTGCAGGTGCTGCTTCATGAAGCTGACTCTGATCAACAGAAAGGTTATGAACTCAAATACAGGGGCCGAAAATTAGCACTCCCTTTCACTGAGTAATGGGACAGTAAGCAAGTGCGCACGTGTACAGTGACAAGCATTTCTGTCCACACTGAACATTGCACTTGCGGATGATCAAGTACAACCAAACAAGAGATATACGAACTTTAATAGGCAGCTACTGTATGTGTGCAATTTTGGACCAATGAGATTTCAGAGTGGGCGGGACTAACCAGCAGAGCACTACTACAGAAAAAAAATAAAAATAATAATAATAATAATTATAATAATAATTGATTGACAACATGGCTTGTCCTATTGGTAATATGGAAGCTTCATCATTTGTTGCTGCATCATGTCACGTATGATTAAGGCCCAATCCCAATTCTATTTTCTACCCCTTTGCGTACTCCTCGCCCCTTCATCCATTGTCACTAGCTCCTAGCGTTACGTCAGAGGACATGCGCCGATGTAAGCACCGTTCATTTACATGTACACATACGGCCGTAAGCGAAACAAAAC
>JAUMHQ010000058.1:540551-552103 GCA_032361165.1 Enteromius paludinosus
GATAATGTTCAGTGCTTTGCTACAATCTGTATTGTTAAAAGCGCTATAGAAATAAAAGTGATTGATTGATTGATTGAAAATATTTTATATCTACTGTATGTATGGGATTTTTTTTTAAAGGTGGATTATGTTCTGGTTATGCATCATCGTAAGTGGAGTTTGTTTCATGTAAACAGTTCTTTCCTTGCGTCCTTGCATGTAGCACGCAAAAGTCACCGGATGTTTATTCATGCGTCATCACAGAAGTTTATTTTGCTGGATTTAGCTCTTATGTTAATACTTAAAATGTTGCAGTTTTTCCACACGCTTATAACATGCATTGGCAGAAATCTGCATAAGAAACAACATTCTTGAGACAGTCCATGTTAGATTTTGTTCCTGATTTTAAATAACAAAAGACTTTTGAGATTTGAGCAGGAAAGGGCTCAGGGACTGAAATCATGTTTGATCATGTTCCTAAAATCGCCCAAAATTCTTGGGCTGTTTATTAAATACTTAGGAAAAATATACTTTCTTCTTCTTGAGTAAATACTGTATATTTTTCAACGCTTATCAATACAGAATGCAGCAGACCCATGTTAAACCTTGACTAAAACATCTGAACAACCAATGGATGTTGATCTCTGACATGAGGGTCACAGAGTAAAGATCTGATAAAGTCTAAACACTGCGTCTGTGTATGAAGCTCAGTCGGCTAAAATCAATGAGCGTTTTGATTGGTCGCCGCTCAGGGACCATGTCAGATTATTACCAATAAAGAGAATTAGATCAAATGATTTTTGACTTTGAAATGTATCTTTAATCCAATCAGAGATAAAGTCATCAGTGAAATTGCTGTTGATTAATACATGGGATATTTGGTGGCATTCGTCCTAAGTGCCTCGCTCGGCTGAGAACGATCTGTTTTATGACTCAGTCAAACCTACTGATTTCATTTTCAAATGACTATTGAGTGAAGGTCTCAGTGGAGCGAGTCGACAGCTCCATCAGTAATACCTTTCTGCACGTGTCTCGTCTCGTAGAGCGCTCTCGCACACTCACATCCGTCTTTTCATATGTTTTAAAAGCTCCATCCTTCACTGTGTGTGTGTGCTGCACATCAGCTAAGCTCAGATTTACAGGTTTCTGTATTCTCATGTGTTCTCATCTGACAATTTTATTGAGGTTGTACTTTCATAACTCAGGGGAATTAACTGAGTTCTCAGTCATTTTTGCATTGAACTTTGTCTCCTAAAATGCTACAGGAGAAATAAAACAGTCCGGTAAAGTACAAAATGGATGTGGAGAACAGCTTAGATCCTTTGGCGTTTCCTATTTGACATTTAATTACAGACATTGCTGTCTTGGCAAATCTGAGAACAAGTTTGCAGCGTTCTTGAGATGTCTTGTGACACGTGGCTGGGGTCATCGCTGTCTTGGAGAAAGAATAGAGATTTCGTTATGCTTGTTCTTTCTAGGGGTGACACAAACATGTATTACAGGTTTGACAGCGGCTCGTCTGGTTGTGCATTTACATTAGACACCCCAAAAGCAATAAATTACAGTATTACTCTTGTACAAAATAATGTTTTGATAGTGTCATGCTCTCAACAGCTAATTACTGGAAACTGAACATCACTGCAAATGCAATAAGTGCAACAATAAGTGTTTTTCCTCCCGTTTATATCTGAAAAGTTTAACATAACATTTAGTTGCATTTTATTGCATTGTTTGTACCTGGACCCTATCGCTGATTCATCCAGTATTTTTCAGTATCATCAAATTTTTAGGCTTGCTCTACTGTTGTGTTAACATTGTCAAAGTAATGCTAATTTTAATTAGTTTGTTCAATACATGAAAATTGTCTCTTTCAGCCAATAAATAAATCTAAAGATTTCTTGTTTAGATCAATACTTTCAAAAAAAATATCCTTTTTTTTTTTCGTTAGTTAGAAACTAGTCCTGTAAAACGATTAATCACATGCAAAATAAAAGTCCCCCTCAGTCGAGTCACTCCGATGGGAATATGGGAACTCGCCGAAGAGACCAATGGCTTTTACGATTAATCGTTTCACAGCACTATTAGAAACACAACAAATAAGCACTTCCGGCTTCTCATTAGTTGTGTGATGTATGTGTTCTGTGTTTGGGTTGGAGATCTTCATTTGCATGTCTTCGTTTCTCTGTGGTTTGAGAAAAACGAACGTTTTCTCCTCAAACACAACTAATTAGAGTCGGACAGATGCCTCAGCCCCGCGTGACTCGGCCAGGATGTAAATTGTGGACACGTCTGCTGTCGTTCCCATTGTTTTGAACGTTTCATCAGAAACCTCTCTAATTAAGTGCAACTTATAAACGTCTTTTTTTAAGTGCGTAAGGTGGCGTGTCTGTGGAAACTCAGCCAAACTGTTTGTGGAAAGTGTCATTTTAACCTTCTGGAAAAAAATAATTGGGCAGAGCAAAAGAAAAGTTTGCTTCCGTGGCCTTTCCCAGCCACTTTTTCAACAAAACCTGTTTGATGATGAGCTCTAGTCATTACCTGGTCTGAACGGACCCCTCCAGAGATGACTTTGAACGACTATCTCCGAGGCCTAATTAGAAATATGGCCATCCTTTTGTCAGCGCTCACCTAGAGCTACAAAAAGCATCTCTCGCATGTTAAAAAGCTTAGTAACGGGCGTCTCACTTTGTCACGACCTTTATCCAAATGACTGCGACGAGCGTAAATGACGCAGCGATGTGCGCGACGCAAAAAAAACGCGCCAGCGTTCTCAAAGACAATTCTGGAAAGGCTATTTTCCGCCACTCAGCATGAGCCCAGTAAACATTACAATCCATCAGAGAGAAGGAGGGAAAAAAAAGGGTTTGTTTTCACACTTAAAGGAGAGTGTTCTTAACTTAATCACCACCTTGTTTCGCTACATTTGCATATATTTGCATATTAATTGGACTACAGATTAAAATTGGTTTTGTAATTTTAATTAAGTGTCCACAAAGGTATATGATTAGAACTGTTTAAAATACAGGCTGACAGAGCGAGCAGGAGAGACGCGGGCTGTCCTCTCGCGTGGAGGTGGATTACTTTCAGGGAATGCCTGTTTTATGATAGTTATTTTTAATCTTTACTAGATTATGCCGCTAAAGTGGCTGGGTGGGGGCGAGAGGGAGGAGCGCCAGGCTATCAAAATCATTCTCATTTTTCAGCGCTCATTTGCCATTCTGTTGATTTGCTGTACTCGACAAAAGTCCTTTGTAGCATTTCCTGATTGCAAATTAAGAGGCCGGGCTCTAAATATAAAGAACAGAATTTTGATTCACTGCGCAAGTAACCAAATTATGCAAATGTGTTTATAAGTGCAGTAAAGCATTGAGGAGTAAACAGCCGTGCTGTCCTTGCCGCTTTACCTTGAGAAACCTTCGTCAGTAAGAGAAGCCCTGGAATCAGAATATGTCTTTTGGGCTTTTTGGTTCGTAGATGTAGAGCTGAGCTCATATGTATGTCAGTGAGCTCATGAAAACACATGTCGATGTCTTTCTCTTGTGTGCCAAAAGTCCACTGGATAAAAACATCTGCTAAATAAGTCAATGTGAAGTGCAAAGACTTTATGGCCTGGTTTCATAGACAGGGTTTAGTCTAAACTAGGATTAGGTCGTAGTTCAATTAAGACATTTTGGTAATTTTTATAAACATGCCTTAGGAAAAAAAAACAAAAAAAACATTACTGGTGTGCATCTTAAGACAAAACAAAAGCAATGGGTAGTTCTAAGATCAGTAAGTGCAAGTCTCCTTCAGTTAAAACAGCTCATATTTACATTTACACTAGTAGTAAGCTTAAGCCTTATCTGTGGGGGACTATGCCTGCCTAAAAAACATAACAAGCAATAAAATACATGCCACAAATATAAAGTAAAATTTGTGTATTTTCATTGTTTTATAGACATTATTCAGTATTGAATTAATTATTTTTATTTGTTTTTTCGCAATGCATTTTTTTTATTTAAAGCACAAAGGTTAAATGTAAAAAGTAGGAATTTCATATAACTGCATTTATAGACATTTAGTACTATATATTATTATTTTTTATTTTTTATGGAGACTGTTGCAGTGCATTTTGGATTTGGATTATTTATTTAACAAATATTAAGTAAAAAAAGTGCAAACTTCATGTAACTTTTTATAGACACTGTTCAGTATTGAATTAATTACATTTTTAATGGAGACTGTTGCAATGCATTGTGCACTTTGGTTTTATTTATTTACTTAACAGATATTAATACTAGGGCCGGGACTCAATTAAAAAAATAAATAAATAAATAATTAGAGGCTTTGTAATTAATTAATCGAAATTAATCGCATTTAATCGCATATAAATATTGGACCTGAGAACCACGCTAGCTGCTATATGTTTAGCATTGAGGTGATACTTGAGACTCGATATGCTGTGGTTCCTTGTTTCATAGCTTGCACACAACCAATGCTCTTATCGACGCTTCAATACATTCGTTTTTTATAACTAAATTCCACATTCACAGGGCCAACCAAAGGGGTCTCATCAACTTCTTTGTCCATGTTCGCTGTGGTTTGTTTTTGTCTGAACGCTAGTTGGTGCTCCAGTATAATCGGTCCGCTGAAACTCATCCAGTAGGGGTGGGCGATATGGAAAAAATATCATGATTTACTCACTCTCAGCTTGTTTTTTATCTGAATGAGTTTCTTTTTTCTTAACATTGTATTAAATTCAATGAGGACCAGCTACTGTTTGGTTACTCAAAATATCTTATTTTGCGTTTAGCACAAGATAAAAAAAAATATTGGTACAGGTTTGGGACAACATGTAAGTGTGTAAATAATGACACAATTATAATTTTTGAGGGAGCTATCGCCTTAATGACAAGCGGCGCATGTTTAGTTCTGTCCGTTAAAGAGCTGCATGCGTGCATCTAATATCCTGACAAACTTTCTCTTGATTGGTCACTTTCATTTTAGACACAAGCAGCTGTGTTTAACGCTGTGTTTTTGACAGTATTACCACAATCAAATGTGATAATTATCTTAGTTCAGTAATTTGACTATTTGACAGGCTTTTGGTGCTTACGCGCTTTGAAACGTTACGCGCTAGAAAAGCGCATCTGGACAACACGCATATGAAATGTTTAATCAGCAAGCGAATAATGTACTTTTGTGATTGTGAATCAGTGCAGTGTCCGATGAGTGTAATTCTACCACTGAGTTAGCTCTGATGTGAATGTATGTTGCGTTGTACAGCATATTAAGACGGACGCACATCTTGATCCATTTGAGGCCACCATAACTGCTCTTTCAGGAGTGAAAGGTTCTGTTGGTCCCTGGATATCCAGTGCCCAGTGACGAGTGAGTGGTGTGAATCAGGGGAATGCGTTCATCCTCTGGGACGAATCTACCGTCTTGTGGGCACCCCGGCTGAGGAGCAGGAGTTGGGTCCACTGTGGCTGGAGGGGTCACCCACTGAATGGGACTTACAGTACAAACATCTTCTCAGGTAAGATGGGTTCTTTGAAATCAGTCTTTAAGTTTGCAAAAGCTTGAGCAGCTTCATTGTTCCAGACTAGTACCTTGGACTTTCCCTTAGGGAGAGAATTCAGGGGGCTTGCTAGGGTACTATAATTATCAATACATCTCCTGTAGTAGTTAGAGAACGCTAAAAATATCTGCTATTCCTTCACTGTGGTAGGGATTTGCCAGTTGGTTATGCCCTCGACCTTACTATTATCTATGCTAACCCCTGACTGGTCAATGTTATACCCTAGGAATTGGGTGGATAGCGGGTGAAAGGAACACTTCTCTGCCTTTAGAAACAACTGATGTTCTCGGAGTTTCGTGAGTACCGCACGGACATGACTAAGGTGTTCTTGGGGACTAGAGTAGAGTACAAAAGTAAATCAGAATTCCATCAATGTATATGGCTAGAAATTTATGTAGGTACTCACGGAACACTTCATGCATAAAGTTATGGAATATAGATGGAACATTAACAAGCCCGTACGGCATCACCAGATACTCATAGTGCCCAGACAGTGTGATGAATGCCGTCTTCCACTCGTCAACCTGACGTATCTGGACTAAATTATAGGCACTCCTGAGGTCCAACTTCAAGAAGATTTTGGCTCATCTTAGCTTTTCCAGGGCTGCAGGTACAAGTGGCAACAGGTACTTAAAAGGGACGTATACCTTATCAAGCTGTCTATAGTCTATGCAAGTGGGAAGCCCACCATCCTTCTTAGCAACAAAGAAGATGGGCTCATGCCTCGCCAGCCACGGACGCCCCAAAACCACCTCCACAGTGGAGCCCTCCAGAACCAGAAGCGAGATGTCCTCCTCGTGACACTGACCCACTCAAAGATGAACTAGCCCCGCATTACGCATAACATCCCTGTTAGACAGTAGTTTTCCCATAATAGACTGAAACTGGTATCTGGATTCAGTGAGAGTCTCCTTAAGACCCAGTCGTTGAGCAAGATATCCTGAGATGAAGTTCCCTGCTGACCCTAAATCAATGAGTGCTGAAACAGTAATAGTAAAAGGAACAGTGAATGGATGCATCTTGTCAAGCATAGGTAAGATGGTACTCACCACGGGTCGTGGGGGCCGTTGAGGGCATTCCTTTAGAAAGTGTCCAGAGACTCCACAGTATAAACACAACCCCATAGACATCCTTCGTTGTCGTTCCTTTGGGGGTAGACAATGACGATGGATCTGCATGGGTTGTGGAGATGGATCTTGCAATCAGTTTAGGTCCGAGGTTCTGTGATGAAGCGGACTAACAGCGTGGTGAGTAAAGTAACAGTATTTATTCACAAGATGAGCATTGACATCCAACAAAGGTGACTAACATAAATTTAGACGATAGCTTGTAGAAAACTTGCACAGAGAACTCAAAGTCTTTCTGTTCACAGGGATACCAAATACCAGGAGGGGGCTTGATGGAGCGACCCCAACCACACACCTTACAGGGAGACGAGGAGAAGACTGAGGACCTGGAGACACTTGGAGGATCAGGGAGCACACTAGGAGGAAGCAGGTAAGACAACAGGTAAGTAGTAGCAATGCAATGGTAAGCAAGAGTCCGCTTTCGCAAGTACAAGCTCGGACATGGGTTGACTGGAAGTGGGTGGTTATATGTGGTGGTGATTAGTGCTAACAGGTGTGGTGACAGATGAGAATGATTAGAATTCGGGTGACTGTGATCTTTGTGAGGAGGTGAGGGTGGAGCCAGCACTGAAATAATTAAATTGTTGCAGAATTTTGCATTGCTTTTTTTTGGTTTGCATTCTATTTTCACCATGTATGTGTTTGTTAGACCTGAAGATGGATACCTTTAGGAACAACCTTCATAGGAAGAGATGGATGACCCCTTACAATGTGGCCTGTATACAGTAGTCAACTCACTAGCTTTGACAGAAACACATTTAGCTTTAGTAGCTGTTGTTGGTCTCAATAAGTTTGTATTTTGACACTCACAGTACTCACACTACTCATCTCTGATCTGTACTTCAAGTAAGACTCTGTTGTCACTTTCTTTACTAAATTGTTGATTTTAATTACTTTTTTACTTTTTAATCATTTATGGAAAACAGTGCAGTGTTTGATATTATGGACGTAGAAGCAATTTTTACTCAGAAATTGCTAGTAAATTTCAATAACAAAGAGACAAAAGAGTATTAACAAAATAAATAAATAAAATGCATATATTTATTATTCAAAAAATGTTGCAACAATTAACAAAATGTCGTTTGCATGCGAGTTGCAAAATTTAAATGCAATAAAATCCCTACAAGATCACTAAAGTCACCCCACAATTCTGAATTTGAGAAATCTGAATGTAAGAACCACAGTGAAAGAACATGAAATGCTTTCAAAACGTATTTTACTTCTGTAAGTTGACATTTTTCTGAATGAAACAGGATGCACAGCGAGAACAAACACAGGGCAACGCTTTAGTTCATCCAACACTATTCCTTTATTTATTTTTAAAGAAATAAATACAAATACGAGTTTGGCTTATGAGGTACAGAACACTTTTCTTTGAATAGCATGCACCAGGGAATCATGCACAACAGAAACATTTACTGTATGTCATTATGTGTCATTTTTCAGAAGCTAGAAGAACCCAGATCTGCTCTTCAGGGTTCTGAGCTCATTGCTCTGAAACACTGTTACCTACAGCCAAAGTTTTCCACCTTCAAAGAGCATAAGAGACCTTAATGTTTGGCAATCTGAAGCGTTCTCGCATGTCAGAGGAAAACCAAAGCTCAATTTTCTCATGCAATTACACTAAAGTCAGACAATCACGCAGGAGAATGTGCATGAAATACAATATTACTGTGGCGTTTCTTTGGTGCGGTCGGGGAAGTTTTTGGAAAGACATTTGGAAACATTTTCCTCATAAAACACTTAGCTATTTAAGCGATAGGATCGGGTTTCTGAAGAGATTTCAGTGAGCGACTAAATCACATCATGTTAAAGCGTCTATCTATCAGTCTGTCTGCTGGATCTATCCATCTCTCTATTGATCTCTCTCATAGTTATTCTGATGATGGATTGTTGGGAAGTCCATCAAGAAACTTGTGTTTTATATTTCTCTTTGCTTTCTTTATATTGCATCTTCTTGAATTACTAAGCTGTCCTAATCGGTCCAACCTGTGCAGAGCGTCTCTGAAAATAAAGACCCACCATGATGTGGATCCAAGCTCTCCTCTGAACTCGTGTGGTTTCCATTCGCTTCTACCAACATCCGTGAGCTTCTCCTCCTCTCTTTTCTCTCTAATTGACCAAAGCTTAGGCTGTCTCTTGTGCTTCCCTGCCATCAACATTTCTGTCTCATTAAAAAGCCCAAACTGATGGAGGAACTGAGGAGATGTAACGCAGCGAGCTGATTCTGTCTTTAATAATGCTCTAAGAGGAAATGTAGATATAGACACGGTCTGTATGTCTTTACAAGTTCTTACAAGTTTTACATTATGCATAATTACATTCTAAACCCTAACCATATAGTAATACATGTAGTTAATTAATATTACTCAATACTTAAAAGAACACCAACACAGTCTCATGACCAATTCGTACGTATTCGTACGAGGTGCCAAATTTGTGCCAATTCATACGAATTTTGTACAATTTGTCTAAAACCCTCTGATGGGTAGGTTTAGGGGTGGGGTTAGGTTTAGGTCATTCGTTCTTATTCATATGAACTGGCAACTCGTAAAATACATAAGATTTAGAATAAATCGTACGAATTTGTTCGAATTAGCCACCTCTTAAAATATGTTCGAATTGCTGTGAGATCAGGTTGGAACACCGGAACAAGGACACCTTAAAATAGTGCAACCAGAAAAAAAGATCATGTTGATTTTAGGATTTACTAATACATTATAATAAATTAAAAAGTTAGTTTATGTGGATATGATTCAACTGACCTGGACTAACGGTGAAGAGTTGCAAAAAAAAAAATAAAAATAAAAAAAAGAGTTGAAAAAATAAGGTAACAAAAGCAATGTTAGTTAATATTAGTAGACACATTTACTAAAGTTAACTAATGGGACCCTATTGTCTTGTATTTATTTATTTATGTAATTTTATGTATTCAGTCAGTAACTATAGAAATTTGCGTCTGTTCTTCACTGTTTATCAATTTTTTTTATTATTGTATTTACTTACTTATTTAAGTATGTATTAATATTGTTGACAGACTATTAAAATGTGTTACTGTTATTCTGATTCAGTTTATTTATTTTTTACATTATTCAGTAATTTTGTTGTGCATCATTTTTAGTACTTCTTTTATGTCTGAATAGTTTCTTATTAAGTCTTAAGTTTTGGTTAATTTAGTTATAAACTATAGTTGCTATGGACATTTAATTTTATAGTTATAAAAAAAACACATTATTACTATTTTCAAATGTTATATGAACTATACTTTTCTCAAAGCATGCTTTACTCTAAAACTGTGAGAAAATCAAAGAGTGGATGATCCAAATTTGAGGCGGATGTTAAATATTTTTTATTTGTTTGGGCGCAACCATATTTTACATCTTCGAATCATGAGCCTGTGTGTGTGTGTGTGTAATAAGATATAGTGAGAAGTGTAGTTTAATATCTATTTTAAAACACTCATTCCTGATGGTACAGAGCAGCTGAATAGCAAATGCTGAGCAGAGAACGTCTTTTCGCTTGAGATTTTTCCCTGCTCCTTGCATGACTGATTCTCCTCCTGAATGTCAGAGCAAAGGATCGGAGATGAGAGTGTAAAACATCTTCACCAGACTCACCTTTCCTGTAGAGATTAACCTGAAACCAGAGAGAAACACACACTCATCTGACAGCAGAGAGACAGACAGTGTGTGCATGTGTGTGTACTCTAGGTGGCAGGTGATGGATATTTCTCTGCTTTATGCTGAGCTATTATCATAAATAAAACGCTCCATAAGCACAACCGTTTGCTCACTAATGGAATTTGTCAACATGAAAGAGTCGTATTGTTCCCGCGGCTTCTCCGTTCAGGGGTCCAGAGCCAAATCCTGCACCCGTCTCCTGCCAGCGTCTGGCGTTAACACCGGGAGCTTTGGGGAATCGCGTGCCGTAATGAAATTACCTCCTCGCAAACAAATAAGGTCAGAGACTCAAGGAGACGCGCATTAGAACCCGATTCTGCTAATTAAACGACAGGTTCGTCTACGCATGAAGGCTGCCAGCGACCAGGGTCCCAGCAATCATTTTTATGGATAATTCACTTTTTATCGATCAGATAAATGACTTCGCTTGAAGTTGTTAAACTTTGCTATCTCTTAAAGGAGCACAGAGAATAGCTTTACGTATCAAGGCTCCCCAAACATGAATAAGAGGAAATATCAGGAGCCAAATCAGATTTAAATGGCCTAAATTATTCTTTTTATTATTAGTATTATTATTAGTATTATTATATTTCACACAGTCTTTGTGACCCATAGAATTGTTTTAGTATAAACAAATAAATGAAATAGATATTTCAAGGAGCCATATGATGTTGCTAAAAAGAACATTATTTTGTGTGTGTGGTGTAATGGAATATTTTTATGCAGTTAAAGGTTCAAAAACACATTATTTTCCACATACATTACTGTTTCTCCTCTAAGCCCCGCCTCCTGAAACGGGTCAATTTGTACTAAGCTCATCGTTCTAAAACAGCGAGGTGTACTCTGATTGGCCAGCTATGCAGTGCACTGTGATTGGCCGAATATCTTAAGCGTCTGATGGAAATGCTCCGGTGCTATAACACTAAAACAATAAAACCCATTACAAAGCAGGCATTTGTTGATCCAGTGGAGACATAATGACTGATGATCATGACTTATTTCTGTCTTTTTACGCATGGTGTTGCATCACGCCTCGTAAAACATAACCCCATGATCGGAGAAACAACAAACAACAAGCTCTACCCTTCACTGCTCAAAACTCACATTTGAATAGTAAGTAGCAGCTTCCTTTAATAAGAAAAGCTCACTATCTTAAAGGTTGTGAGTCGTCAGCAGCAGACTGTTCTTGCCTCTCTTTCTAGTCTC
>JAUMHQ010000058.1:559535-575433 GCA_032361165.1 Enteromius paludinosus
ACTTGTGGCATCAGTTTTGAAATAAAAAATCACAACAATACTACTAATTCTACAATACTTCTACTACTAGTAATAGCTATTATTATTGTTGTTGATTTGTACCTCAGTTTTAAACAAGTGTACAGTTATGCACTTACAATGGAAGTGAATGGGCTTGACACTAAGCATTAAGATACATTGTTTCAAAAGTAAAAGCAACTAGACATAATGGCCTGGTTTTTCATACAGGGACTAAGCCTGGGTTAGGCCGTAGTTCAGTTAGGACATTTATGACAAAAATAAAAGCACGGATATATTTTCAGGTCAATCAGTACAAGTTTCTCTTTCAGTTGAAACAGCTCAGACTTAAATTAGTCTGGCATTAGGCTTAAGCCTCGCCTGAGAATCCTGTCTGTTAACGTGTCTCTCATAGAAACAATAAACTCTCATAGAAAATATACATACGTTCCTGTACCTGTTTGTGCCAGTAATGTGTTGAATCACAATCAATGCCAAGATCATGGGCTTAATTGGTCCCAAATGCATGAACTGATAACATGCAAACCTTAAATGCAGTGCTTTGAAGAAAATCATATGTCAAATGGATCAACTTAAATGTAAAAAAGTCACACTTATTAAATCTAGTCTGTATCGTTACAAAGCATCAGAGAGGAAGTGTTTATGTGGTGTAAACTCCACTGGCATTATATCAGTAACACATGAGCGAAAGTTCATCCTAGAAAAGCAGTCGGACAGTTTAGACACTTTACAGCTCAAATAATTAACAGCTTTTGCAAAAAATCACAAGCCTTGCATTTATACCACTGACCCATATTCACCTTTTCATAAGTATAAATGCTATTTTTATTTGTTTTGAGGTACGTGTTAAAGCGATTTTCTGCAGTGCAACTGATGTCGATATGTTTGTTGTATTGAACTCTGAGCGCTCCTCTAGAAAGTGTGTTTTAGGCTGCCTCTCACACTGACACGGCAATATGGAGGTCAGTTACTGTACCAGCCACTTATTAAATTAATTTTATACGATATTCCATAGTTAGATAACGGTTGGATTTGGAAACGCACCTCTTGGGTACAACATAAAGCAGAATATTTAAACATACTCCTGCAAATGAAAGGGCACGTTTTAAATGGGTTTTAATGAGTTTGTAGCTTTGCACGCTCACCAGGCCATAATTACGGCATTATTTGGCTGCAGCTTCATGCCGTGACTGACTCGTCATTCTCACGGAGGGAGGGTGTCCGGTGACAGACCGCAGGACTCCGAGAGAGTCGAGTTTAAGGAGAAGAGGTGAAGCCTGAGCTGACTGCAGCGGTGCTGATGATGGGGGAGACGGCCTGCGTTACCTTGACGACAAATTTATTTATGGTTGCCTGAGATGACATGTGGTAATGTTCCATACCTGCTGATGGGGGGGGGGTCTCCTGTTTCAGCCTCAGTTGACAATTAAGACCTGGGCGACTGTAGCCGGGGGTTAATACTGCTCATTAAAAGAACTAGGTCATTAGCAGGGAATCAGGGCTCTTAAGGCAGCACAAGGAAGGGGGGGTGGAGGGGAGGGGGCAAGTGTGTGTGTGTGTGTGGAGTCAAATCTGCATCTCCATGAACACGGCTCTTACATTAATTAACCTCCCTTTTCCTGGTTGAGGGAAAAAAAATCTGTTATCATATATTCACATGGCTGTACACCAATTAATTGCAAAGAAAAAAGAAGGCAGTTTACCGTCATCCCAGCGGTCGCCCTGTCTGCCTGCGCAGGAGATCCATTATTCCAGGGAAGGAGAGGAGACGTGGAAAAAAAGGGAGCAAAAGAAAAAAGTCTAATGTGAATGATGAGTAAAATGAGGATCGGGGCCGAATCAGGGGAGGGGGGACACGGGGAATAAAAGCCTCGGAAATGAAAATAAATAATCTCGGCTAATACCTCACCTTAGGAGAGCAGGCGGGGCCCCGGCCAATCAGAGCGCTTCGGAAACACCTTCAAACGCACACACACTCTTTGACCTTCAGTGCAGAGGCTTACAGAAGAAGGCCACGATCTACACACACACACACACTCACATGGCCCTCAGGAGAGAGGATGTTCCTTACTCACAAACAACATCATAGCATCAGAGACCGAGAGAGGACTCGCTTGTCTCTGGATGTCACAGAGAGCTGAGCAAAGACCACACATACACACATCTTGTTTTTTTTTTTGTTTTTTTTGGGGTCTCCATAGGTGTAATGGTGTTTCTACTGTACAGACTGTATGTGGTATTGTCCTACACTGACCCTACACCTAAACCTACCCCTTACAGGAAAATGTGTGCATTTTTAGATTAAAAAAACCCCCCACCATTTAGTATGTTTGTTAAGTCTTTTGAATTACGGGGACACTGAAAATGTCCTCATAAAACACCTTCAAATTGTAATAACTATGTCATACCCATGTCATTATACACATTTGTGTCCTCGTTAACCACATAAACATGCACACACACACATTATTTTTTGTGGTTTATGGGGACTCTCCATAAGCGTAATGGTTTTCTGTACAAACCACAATATGCTATTGTCCTACACCAACTCTACACCTTAACATACCCCTTACAGGAATCTACAGACATTTAGTATGTTTTAAGCCTTATGAATTGCAGGGACATTGGCAAGGACATTTGAAATAAACCTTCCAATTGTAATACCTCTTTCATACACATGTCTCTATTAACCACAAAAGCCGGTAAACATATATCTGTAGCTAAACACACAGTCCAGTGTACGTGCTGGTCCTCTACAGTGTGTGTTATCATACAGTGTGCTTCTGTGCCGTCCAGTGTATTGTTCTAGTGGTTGCTGTTAATTCCATACAGATTGTTTCTATAAAGGTCAGCTCTCAGCTTAAAGTGTCTCCATAAAGTCCATTTGTGCAAAATCCAGTTTTTTTGGTGAGATCTAGTGGGTTTCTTTACTGCTCAGTTCAAGACCTCTGAAAAGTCAGTCCATGTCAGTACTTCAGTACTTACTTCAGTAAAATGTTTTTGTAGAGGCCATGTGTTTCTGTAAAGTCCAGACTTTACAGACTCTTTACTGCTCAGCTCAGGGTGCTTTTACAGTATGTGTACTTACATTTACTTTCAATGTACTTACATTGATGCGTTTAAAAGTATTGTAAAATAAGGTAACTGCAGGTTTAGGAAAGGTTCCGTGTAAGTGCCTAGTTGTTACGCATTTCTTGCTATTACTATAATAAATACATACATGGTACAGGAATGCAAAATAAAGTGCATTTTCTTGCACTCTTGGTTTGTCTTTCAAGGCAGTTCAAAGTGTTTCTATAAAGTCCAGTGCAGTGAGTTTCAGTATTTCTGTGAAGCTGATTTTGTTCAGTTGTATTTTGTACAGTAAAGTGTGTTTTTATGCAGTCTAGTGCAATTTGCTGCTGTAAAGCCCATGTTTGCTTTTTATTCCAGTGCAGACTGTTTTTAATAAAAATAAGTGCAATGTGTTTCTGTAAAGACCATTATGCTTTTGTGTAATGCATTGCTGTTGGGTGTTTCTGTAAGGATCAGTGCGGTGGATTTCTTTACTGCACAGTTCAGTGTTTTTCCGTTCTGTGTAGTTTGTTCAGTATTATCCTGTAAAGTTTGTTTTGCACGGTTTAGCGGTGTGTTTGTTATGCTTTTGTACAGCCCATTGCAGTGTGTTTCTGTAAAATCACCAGTAAAGCATTTCTGTGAAGTCCCATGTCCTGTGTGTACTGTACAGCGCGGTGTGTTTCTGTAAGTGTGTTTTCATCTCTTTAACTCCTGTTTGTAATTTGACTCTTTGACCTTCTGGTTCAGATCAAAGCTCAGTCGTCTCTCCAGCTGCCCTCCTCTCACTCCATGCAGCATGTACACCGTTCCAGATCCGCTGTCGCCTGACCTTCCTCAGACAGAGATAATTGGTTTCTTCCGATTAAAATCCAACAAAATCACTCCAAATAAATAGTTTTTCCCCTTTTTTTAACTCTGTTTTCCCAGATGAGCTTCCATGTCCAGGTCATGATCAGAGGACGCCTCAACCTCCGCATGAGTATTGATGGGTCAGTTTTTAAAATGTTTATCAATAATTAGAGAGTACAAGACCGTGCAGAAGTGACTGGATTTGTAAAACCTTTTTACAGAGAGTTCATAGACTGGTAAAGCTTCTTCAAACACACAAACCATGCCATATTTGCCATCCGTTTCTTTTTAATTAAGCACTGGTTTTCAATCATGCCTCATTCTCCAGTAACAGAGTTGAGAGAAACAGACGCTCCCTGAAACGATCCAAACTACGTAATATAATGCGTCAGATTTGCTTGTTCTGTCATGCATATTCAATCTGTTACCAGTTCCTGTGGTGAGGGCCAAATCAAGACACTTGAGCCTTGGCTTTCTAAAGACTGTAAAAACTATCTGAGGGTTGTTCCTCTTTCATCTGTTTGGTTAATGCTTGATGAAGATAGACGTGTCCCCTGATCCTGCTATATTTCGGTCTTATTGTTTTTTATGAATACAAACATGATGAAATGTTGAAGTAATACTCTACTGTAGTCCACTTTTTACCTCACAGGAACTGTGAAGTTTGTTGGTGAATTTTGTTTACTCCCTCTATAATGAATAAAAATTCTGCAACTATCTGTGGAATAATCGCAGGCTGCTGTAACTCGTCTGTAATAACTAGAGCTGTGTGTGTGTATGTGTGTGTTTAACGAGCTACAGGAGGGACTAAAATAAGAGATTTGCTCAATTAAGCAATAGCAAGTGAGCTGAGAGACACCTGTGCATACAGGAAGCTCTTTCTGTGTGTGTGTGCTAAAATCATGGCTGATTACCTTCACGAGTGCCGTCTCTTCCCCTACCTGTGCTGCTCACTGACACACTCACACAAACAGCTCATTATCTCATCACTGTCTGGGAAATAACACACGCGTGTTTACATACTGTGTGACTGCTCTAATGCAGGGAGAAAAACACAGATCAGGCTTTGTCAGGACATCAGGTGGAAGAGACAGCCTGAAACAGACAGGAAATGAGGGCTGTGTTACAGGAAGTTGAGAGCGCTGCAGCGTCAGAAAGAACCTTTTTTTAATGAAGGAATAACATTTGTCCCTCTAGAACCATGACGATAAACCCCTAGTGAAGAAGTAGTGATTTTAGGGAATTTTTGTCACTTTAGGTAACATTTTATCCCTGAGGTCTGGTGGGATGTGTCACAGTCAACACATTCACATTTATACATCATTTTGTCAAAGTAGGTCTGGGTAAAAAATACTGGTTGTTTTATCTCATAAATTGCAGTAAACAGTGTTGCCAACTAAGAAATGTCAGCTACATTAAGCAACTTTTCAGACTGCTGCAACTTTTTCTTCAAAGAGCACTTAGCAACAAATGTGGGTATTTTATTTAGCTTTTATTTGGCAACTCTGATTTAAATGATGAAAAGGCACACAGTTTTTCTCTAAATCAAAGTTGTCTAGCAGTGCACATCATGTGAATTAATAGTTGCAATTGTTCAAGTAAAATTGTTCATTTATGTTAACACCTTGTTATTAGATTGTGCCTACACTGGTTGATCAGTTACAACATATGCAGAAAAATGGAAAAGGTACTGTATGTTTCTACTAGTTCATTGTCTGTTATGTTGGGTAAAAAACATGTGTAAAATCAATACAGAAAATGGCAATAAATTAACACAACACATTGTGCCCTGTACAATCATTTCTTAAAGTGTTAACATAGCATGCTAACTAACTACCAGTACACTACTTAATACACAATCGTCCAGAATATGTTTTACTGCTTAATAAGAAAATACATGTATTTGTTGTACTGTGCCTGATCCAAAATAACTGATATTGAATAAAACATTTAGGAAACACAAACAAATGCATATTAATGTAACAGCAAAAACCCATGTGAAAACTTGCACCCCAAACATGTGACAACCTGCCCCAAGAATTATGTATTTGTTTCTAACGTTATGTACTGATGTAATGCATGTGAGTGTACTTTCCTTTTGTTGTGATAGTATATGTTATATTGGAAGATAAAATTAACATTTATAGTTAGTAGTACAGATTCCCTGTGTGACAACTAGCCCCAGTCTCCAATACACCAAAAAGAGTGACATGATGTCATACATTTGATAATGTTATTTTCTATTGCAAAAAATAATGTATCACACGCTTGAATTATGATTCTCGTGCACAGCCGGCAGAAAAAGAGACACGCGCTAAAGTTTGTAAACCATCGAATTTAAACTTATTAAATGGCAGAAATCCAGAAAAATGAGTAGAAAACCTCTCAATGGAGCACAAAATACAAAATGAAGGCAAACTCCAGAAGAGAGAGCTGGAACAAACATAATATAACATTGTTAAATTGTCAGTTTTTCATTGTAGAGGTTTAGTGCATCAGCCGGAGACACAGCAAAAATAAACATCTGCTCAGATCGCAGCAGAAAAAGGATTTTAAATGAGCTTCATTGGGATATGGTAATTGAAGACTGACTCTGGTATGATTTACACCTTTAAAGATGGTGATTTTCATGTTTTCTCTAATCTGTTAAGTCATAGGATAGAAATGAGAAGATGTTGTAGGCCTACATAATGGGAAGGACTGTTTAAAATACAGAGACAGTACGTGGAATTAATTCATTGTTGTGTAGACTATGACTTACGGTTTTATTTTATGCACCAAGACATGACATTATCAGCCTAATATGAGGTCTAAGGAACTTTTGGAATTAACCTTTCCTCCATTTCTTCTCTGACAGCTCCTGCCACGAGCGATGAAGACTCCCGTGCCTTTGGATGTTTTGGATTTCTACTAGAAGAAAGTTGGATTGCCGTGCATCCTCTTAAGACCAAGTGTCTGTGTGAAGTCAGAAAACATCAATGGTGAGTTCAAGAATTTGCAGGACTGTGAAGTCAAAATCCGCTCATAGTACGGCAGCGACGGCACGTCCAATCAAAAGACTTGAATTCTATTTGTTTCGTTTCAAGGGATCGTGATGAAGGTCTTCTTCAAGACCTCATTGAAGTGGACGGCTCGGGGAGAGTGCACTTTCATGACAATGTCGTCGACGGGACTTTTCCATGTGAGCAGGTATGTGGAGTCAGTTTCAAATGTAGAGCGAGAGGGATCGGATGCTCTCAAAAGCAGAATTTTAGAGGAGATTGAAATAATGGCTCTTGGCTTTTAAAGGGAAGAGCTCATTTTAGGTTAATACGGTAAGCCTGTTGGACCCAATTACTGAAGGTGCTTTTCCATTGTCATCTGGTATTTCTCCTTGAGCAGATTAGCTGTCAGCACAAAAAACGCACAGTATCCAGGATTTGGTGCTTTTCTCTGATCTGACTAAAATGAAGCTCTTTCCAGAGAAAAGAGGAGTGAAGTGACCCAGTGCTGTGGTCTCATTAGAGTTCTGCAGTATACCAAACATTGTGTGATGATCGAATCCTGGGCATCTTTTTGACTAGTTTAGTTCAATTCACATGTATGTAAATATGGCTTTTTATATAGTTTTAAAGTAGGTTTTATATAAAATCATTGTACATGAACAAAACAAAACTCTGTATAAATAGTTTATGTGGACTACACGATGCGTAGGGTTAGTTAGGGTCATGGGATGCGTATCATATGTATTCAAAAACTGTATATAATATTTACGCCAACAAATTTTGTATCATATGCACACAAAAAACTACAAATTATATGCACGCCAAACATGTGCAAAAAACATTTTTGCGTATCAATACCACAAGTTTATATTTTTATTTGACATACTATTTATACACATTCTCTTTCATCCATGCTCGTAATCCCTTAACAGACGAGACTGTGTCAAAGTAAGGTCCATGTGGCAGAAATGAGTGCATGTTTTGATTGTAATGATCACAATATAAAGAGAAATGGGCAGTTTTGTGTGTTGAGTCAGAGCTGGCATTGTGCATTCCATTTCAAGACGCATATTAATTGCAAGAGTGCTCTAAAATTGGTTTCTCATGGGTTTCTAAATGTCTTGAGTAATTTTCATTCAGACTGTAAATCAAACTGGGTCATATTTTTTTTAAATTGTGTTTAGTTTTTGAGGATGATGACTTTTCTATACCTGGATGCACAACCACTGAAATTTACCAGATAAACATACTAAAGTGTCCCCCCCTCATTTGTAAAAGCTGATGCGTCTGTTAATTCTATACATGATTGAGGTTTGTTGCATGCCATTTTTTTCAATATATCATGTTTTTCCCACCAGTTATATGTAAAGCATCCTTTGGGACAGAGTAATGCTTACAGCCACATGTTGGCCGGCCTGTTTTTGAGATGTAAAGGTGTCACAAAAATCACATTTGTGGTTTCAAAAGTACTCCCTGGTCTCTCAGCGTTCTGTAGTTTCCCTGTTCCTCGGCTTGTCTATCTCTGTTTTTTTTTCTCTCCTCAGTGGTTCTCCTGCGCTCAGCACTTCTCGCGAGCCGTCACCTAGCCCCGACCGCAAGACATTTCTCTTTGTTACCGTCTCCACCGCTCTCCGCCCCTCCTTTCTCGACAAACTGCCTGGAGTGTGCATCGTTCACGGGTCATTACTTTTCAAAGAAATTTAAGCACGGAATGCCATTTAATTTTTCCGAATGTATTCCGTCATTAGAGATCTTAGCTGTCAGAGTGATACCATTTTTGGTGTGATGTGTTTGTTGCCTCATTTCTTTTAATTTTACCTCCATTAGCTTAATTCTTTTTTAATATTTTCATCTAACGAACTTTACAGTTCATTTTGTTTGAGTGTGTGCTAAGCGAGTTTTATGAAGCAGGCAGTTGGCTTTTCCCATTTGTGGGGCGGCAGCGAAGGCGCCCGGTGCTTCTGTCAGCTTATTTTTGGCACCTTAGCTTGCGGTTCTGCTTCTGTGCCTTGATTATACAAGCAAACAACTGCATGAAGTTCATTAAAAATAAGCAGCAGCTAATTAACCTGAACTTCAGACAAACCGCCACTGTCATCCAAGATCAGTTTGGACCATATTGAATTGTTAAAGATTTGCACACCCCATATCCCCCCCCCCCCCCCCCCACACCACCACACACACACACACATGCTAGCTTGCTAACTCTTTGTCTTGATGTCTTCACTGAATGCTTGCAGTGTGGGCAGCGCTGATTAGCTTAGCTGGGCATGCTAGCGGCACTTTCCCCCCGCCGTGTTTATCTCTTCTGAGCTGATGGGCCGCTGCAGTGTAATGGTGTGTTCAAGCGTCTCGGCCTCATAAAGGTTGTTTTGTACCCTTCTGTTGAGAGGTATCGACATTTACATGCCGCATGTTTGACATTTCTCCCGGGCCTCGGCGTCCGCCTCGACTCGTGCGTGTGTTAGTGTGCATTTGATGTGGCCTTGACTCGCCGGTGAAGTCTATCTAAAACGCTCCTGTGTTTACCCAGAGGTCGAGAGATACTCCATTAGCGAAACCCTCAAGCCTTTTGTTCATGTAATTTGCTTAATTACTTCGTATCAGCAGACATTGGAGATACGTTTCACCGTTCAGATCCTCGGGGAGCGTTCTGTCCGTATTTATTTTATTATCTATCTTTCATTATCGCATTTTAACTATTCTCCATCTCACGTGTCCGGCGGTATTAGCAGCTTTAGAGAGAGAGAGAAAAAAGAATTAGCGGGGACTGAATGAAAATTTCTCCAAAAACAACAGAGATCAGAGCAAGCAGGTGATGGAACACACACACAAACACACACACACACACTCACACACAGGGTAAATGAGAGGGGGAAATGGAGAAGGCCGTTGGGGAGACAGCAGCAAAGTCAAGCTATTGGATTACTGTCCCCAGTGAATCACTCCTCAACAATCTCTGTCTGTCTCTCTTTCTCTGGTTAATTACTGGGATTTTGGGTTGTTCCTCCACGGGGCTCGTGGCTGTGTTTGTCTGCAGGGTGGGTTTAGGGAGGCTTCGAGACCCCTCCTCTCACTCCTATATGATCTCTGTCCCTGTTATATTCCTTTTGAGACTGTTCAGGGTCACAGGGCCAATCTCAGATTGAAATATCTTCACTTTACACACTAGCACACACACAGTCGTACTGTGCACAAACTGTTTGATTTGCAGTCACAGGTTTAGATCGGTCTGCCATATTGCAAATATTTACTACATATTAGTGTTTTTTTGCTACACTTCTGAGGAAGAACTAGTTACTGGCTTGGTTCATGAGGTGTGTAAAAAAAAGTCACACCCACTTAAATCTTACATACTCAAACCACACCTACACAAAAAATCTTAAAACCACACCCACATTAACACACCTCGAACCATTTCCACTCGAATAATTTATATACAGGCACACACAAAATCTCAAACCACACCCATTCAAAAAACTACCCATATCACACATACCTAAAACACACAAAAAATTAAACAATGCACAAACCACACTCACAACACAAATCTGTCAAATCATATATTCAGACACATCTAAAACCACACAAACACAACAATTCAAGTCCATGCTCAGTCAAAACTCTACCCATATCACACCCACCTGAACCACACCCACATAAACATTAATGAAGCTCAACTTGCCTAAGCCACACCCACATAACTTATAAAACCACGCCCACACAGAAACTCCTGAAGGCACACTCATACAAATACTCATTATGCCATACCCAATCAAAAAAACATCCAGATCATTCCCACATAATCACTCCTCAAACCAGATACACTCAAGCCACACCCACATAAACTCATCCAACCATGTCCACTATTCAGACACACCTCAAACTGCATCCACACAAAAACCCATGAAGCCATACCCAATCAGTATTACCCAGATCTGACATACTCAAGCCATGCCCACATCATAAAAAGACATACCCACACATTAACATATGAAGCCACACCCAATCAAAACACTATCCAAGAATCACCCTTAATAGACACCCACATAAAGCACTCCTCAATCCCCAACCCAATCAAACCACACCCATATGACTCTCAGTAAACCCCACCTGCACATAAACTCTTGAAGCCATGCTCACATAAAAAGTCATCATGTACTACCTAATTTAAACTACTAAATATAAATACTCCTCAAACCACTTCAACAAATAATTTAGACACTGCCACAAAATCTCAAGCCACACCAAGTCAAAACACTTCCCATTTGAGCCACACCCACATAAATCCTCCTAAAACCACACCCACACATAAAACCCTGAAGCCACACCCAATCCAGATCACATCCACATAATCATTCCTCAGACCACACCCACTAAAGCTATACCCAAACACAAATTAAATCACACCTCCTCAAATAATACATATGCAAACACACCTCAAACCACATCAACATATAAAAACTCTTCAAGCCACACCCAATCAATATGACCCAGAACACACCTATTCAAACCACCCCCACATAATACTCCTTACAACACACCCACACATAAAACCCAGAAGCCACACCCAATCAAAGCACTATCCAGATCACACCCACACAATAACTCCTCAGACCACACCCACTGAAGCCACACCCACTGTTACACATTAAACCACACCCTCTCAAATAATACATACTCAAGTCCCATCCATATAAAAACTCTTCAAGCCACACCCAATCAATATTACCCAGATCACACCCACTCAAGCCACGCCCACACAACACTTCTTAGACCACTCAAATTAATTAAACCACAGCCACTCAGAACGGCGAATACAAAAGTCATAGGCACGAGAGCAGCTTCAGTGCTGCTTGCGTTTACAGGCCTGTGATGAGGACCAATCTAACAGCAACGTCTCAGGAGGAGCAAACAATGGCATATTTAACTGCCACACAGTTGGATTTGTGTTATGGTTGTCTAATTTCAAGGTGCTTCACACAAACGCTCAGTCACCGTGACACACGTCACATCTAAAGTAATGCGAGACGCCACTAATGTAACGTTATTATGCGTTACAGCCCAGGTTGTAAATTATGATGAAATTTCACATCTCCTCCCGTTAATGCAGATGTATATTGAGCTAATTCAAGACAGAATAAAAATGACTGTTATTATCTTCGAATAAAAGTTGGGGCTGACACTATGTGAGACATCTCATAATTATCAGCACCCTCATATCCATTTAACCGGCGCTGATATGAAGGAAAGCAGCCGCTGAATGACAGTGAGTTCATTTAGAAAGACCATCAGCTAAATGACACTCATGCGACGATCAGTAACCTGCCAGCATGTCCCCGCGGAGGGATGACAGGTGCTCGTCTGGAACATTAAAACACACACTAACATCACACACAGGACACACATGTGCTTAACAGGAGCCATACGATCACACACTCTCCGGTGTAATGGCTTCTCCTTCTGAATGCATAATATCACTTAGCGCAATATCGATGATAATAGTAGTGAGATTTCAGAGCTGGTTTGGGGAGGCTTTTGCCGTTATGAATTCTCAATGTCTTCTCAAATTCCACAATAACGGTGGATTTTCAGAGTCCATTTGCAAGTTCTTTTACCGCAGAGGACTCAGAGTGTTATGTTATTGGATATGATTTCTGCTGCTTTGGTGTTTGGTGGTGTACAAACGCACAGTGCTGAAGAGAAACAGGGTCGATGTGTATTTGAGAGGTTCTGCAGACCATTGTTACGTATATTTTTATTTACATTTTTTGTTAATAGCCTGTAATTTGGTAAATAATGAAACTGCCCATAATCCTGTAGAGATCTGTAGAGAAGCTGCTGTTGCTTTCCCAGTAGAACATTCTGACAATGTTCTCCCAAAGTACACTGTAAAAAAAATGACAGCTATATTAATAGTACAAAACTGTGAAAATGTTAATTGTTAATGGTAAATTCATGTATATTTACAGGGAAAAATCGTAACCTGGTATTCCCAGAATTCCTTGCATTGTTTCTTCTCAGTTCATTATTTTTTTTTTTGTTTTTTTTTGTCAGTTATGCTTATTAGGGTTGTACGTTACACGTAATGTTAAATACCCACTCACCGCAAGGTCTTGTTTTCTCTGTGTAACATTTCTGAGCATTCCTACTCATGTTTGTTTTCCCGTTTGTGATCTTGGTCTGTTTATTTGTATTTTGATTGTTTGCTGCCAGCCCCGATTCCTGCCTGATTACTTTGACCTTGATTCTGCCCTGTCTCCATTGTTCTGTTTGCCAGGGTAATAGGAATGTAAGAAAAATATTCTTGCTAGCTTTTTTTAATTTTTGAGAAAATTGAGGATGAAAATTGTGATCCGGTAAATCTTAATAAAAAAGTTTAGTAAAAATATTTAAGTGTTGACATAGTTACTTTGTTTGGTTGAAGAAGCTTTAGTTATATTATGCATATACGTTTGTGCTCAAACTCAAAGTAATGCACGTAAAAATGGTGCAAACAATGGCTATGGTTTGGTTTGACCTGCAGAGCTAAAACCCATACACCTTCAGCACACTGTAGGCGCTTTGTAAAAAAAGCATCCACCAAACGCTAAGCGAGAGTGAGATGTTTCAAAATGAGAAAGATGCATGGTTCAGAAAAAGCCTGACAGTACAGTACAGACACTGTATAAACCCTAAACATGTTGTTTTAATAATACAATAACGTGTGCATTACAATAAGCAATTTTAATTCCATCTGCTAAGTATGACAACATTAGCATATCCATTTAATTAGCGGTGCACGTTAAAGTCGTCCCGCGTTAATCACCTTCCTGAATGTGCCTCTGTCTCTTTCTCTCTCTCTCTCTCTCTCACGGCAACTTTCTCTTTTATTTTTATCTAACGAGATGTTTTTCTCTCTTCTGATGCAGAATAAAGGTGTTTGTTATGACGGTTATATTTCTGTTCTCAGTTCAGTAATCAGCTGCGCTGTCTCTGCATGAACAGTGATTTCACTAAACAAAATCATCGGCTAAATCTATTCAAACACTCACATTAATGGGGTGGATTTGAATGGATTTTCATATTAAGGCTCATAGATTCTGTCAGCAATTTATTAATTGCAACAGAGGCATCATTGTTTGCCATTTTGACACCGGCTCAATTAGAGCACTATTTAGAGTTAATTAGATTATTCTGAAAGCATTTCAGAAATTAGATTTATTGTCCGAAAAGAAACAACATGAAAGTTCATCTTACAAAGGAACGGCAGTGATACTCGCAATAAAATCCCATCGCGCGCTCTTCATCTTTCTCTCTGTCTGTTTCACACACACACACACACACACACACACACACACTGAGTGCTTCTCTTATCTTTAAATGCATGTGAAATGAATACAGCTCTTGAAAATGGAAGCTGCTTCACTTCAGTAAATGTGTCTTTAGAGATGAATGACAATCTTGTTTGATGCCTCTTTGGAGGACTAAAAACTTCTCATTTAAGTCTTAATGAATGCTACATTCATTTTTTGTTCTGTGAAGTTCATGCTTAATATCAGAAGTTTCTGGGTGATGTTCATATTTGCAGGTGCTTTTTACCAAAAATGCACACGTATTACTCAGTACATCTGTATAAACAATGAAACAATATCAACATACTGAGCATCTATAACACACACTTTTGGTAACAACTTTATAATAATTACACTCTATGAATCATTAGTTAAGCATTAGTAAATAGTCAATTCATCCTTTATAAAGCATTATTCCAACATTAATAGGCATAAGTAAGCAGTTTATATGCGTTTTGTTCTTGAGCATATCTATAATGTTTAATTATTGTATTCTCATGCAAATATACATTTATAAATCATATTATGTAGACAAAGGATAATAGATGCTCTCTGTGTTAATAAACGCTTTATTGTTCCTGCTGTAATTCCTGATGAAGTCAATCATTTAGTCGTTGTCAGCCGTCTACTTTTGTGAGTTCATCTAAAGTGAGGACCTTCTAAAGCATTTACTATGAGATTTTAAAGGTTAATTTATCTTCCAAACAGACAAGTATGCAGGACAATGCATACTCCATATTCAGTATACAGTAAGACCAATCTATATACTTGATTTCTGCCTGTAAATTTGCACATCAGAGTGTTTCAGATTGTTTTAATGAACACATACCAATGCGGTCATGTTAAATTGTCTTCTGTGTAAAGATGTGCTGTGTCAAATGAGTGTGTGTAGAGTTTGATCTTTTGGTTAAACAGTCCCTTCACCTCTCGATCCATTAACGGCAGAGGCTTCACCTGAAACACAGCGCTTCTCCATCTGAGCCCCGCTGCCCTCCTGGAGTTTCTTCAATAATACATGAGGACTCATGAATTATTCCTCCTGCTGGATTACAGGTTATTAGAACTAAAAGACATGCATGTTTTGCAGGGAATTAGTAATGTGTGTTTGGTTTAAAAGGGTAAAAAGAGAGGTAAAAAGTGAAAGCAGCGAGCAATCAAACTTTGATGTGAAATATTACCGCAGGTCTCTCACTTCCTCTTTCACTTGCTCAGATCTCGTCTGGCTCGATCTGGAGAGTTTTAAGATCTTTATTACTGTTTTAAACCCATGCAATGTACTGATACTGTTCTTCCTTTTTCAATCATAGCTTAGGAGCTATGAATAATATCTCCATATTCACTCAGAATATCATTGGTGATTTCACACATCGCACAAGGAAACCAAAACACTGTACTGGAAACATTTGGGGAATCCTTCCTTTCTTTTAGGCTTTTCATGTTAAACATACATGTATATATACTACTACTGTTAAATATTCACAATAAACAATAGTGTCAAAATTGTAAAACTTATATATATATATATATATATAGCTAACACAATAAAATATCATCAAATCTGTCACGCCCCCAGGCGTTCCATGTGCCTGTCAGCTTTTGTTTTCCATGTCCATGTGCTTCATGTTTTGTTTTCATGTCATTCCCTCACGTGTCTAC
>JAUMHQ010000058.1:590510-610477 GCA_032361165.1 Enteromius paludinosus
ATACCGTACCGTGCCATTCATACCGAGGTATTACCGTACCGTGAAATTTTGATACCGTTACATCCCTAATATATATATATATATATATACACACACACAATAATTATATGATTTGTGTAGATATGAGCTGAAATTAATTTGTATCATAACTAATTCACACACTTCACTAGTTGATTAATCACAGTACGTTATGACAACTGATTTGTATCAGTTTTTCTGAAATGCTATGTTTAAATATGCAAATGAGGCATCATTTAATTAAAAATGTACAAATTTGCATACATTTCCAGAACAGAAATGTGAAGACTGGATAAAGCCAGGTTCAGTGCTCTTGTTTGAGGTTTTAAACGAGGGGGTTTTGGGGGGCAGTAAAAATAAATGCATATTAGGGATAAAATGTATAAACCTGTGTGAATGACACATGAACAAACTCTCAGTAAAAGCCTTCGGAATACAGAGAGGAGTAAAACTGTAAAGTTCTGTGTGTAAAAATAAACAAAATAAAAACCACTGAAAACATACGAATAGGAATTGATAACTAAGTACAATTAAATGTGTATTTTGGATCTTCTCCAGCAGTCTGAATAAAGGCATGTTATAGAAACAAAACAGACCAATGCATGAAGAAACACTGACTCTGCCTGTTGAGTCTGGTGCAATAATAGCAATGGCTTTCAAATGCATTAATTTGTATCTTCAGAGATCACAAAAACAGAAGCAGAAGTGAATGCCGCCTGTGATAGAGGAGGTATCTTCCAGCGTGAGATCCTCAGGACATTAAAGCATCTGATCTGTGATTATTGTTCTGTTGGTACGTGAGGGAATCCCTAAGAACACCTTTCCCTTCTCTCCCAGCTCGTGTCTGTTTGGAGCAATCTCTGGCATGATTTTTGATGTCTTCCAGTCGGACACTTCTAGGGAATATTTTCCTCTCCTCTATCCCAGAGCAATCGGAATAATTTCGAAGCGCATATTTTAATTCTCCATCTATCTTTGATGTCTTATTTGTGTGAATATTCCTCTTTCTGTCAGGTCCTGGTAGCACGTCACGTGCGCTTTTTCCGAGCATCAAAGTAAAATCCCACATGCATGAATTCAAGCAAACATAAAACACAAAAGTAACAGAAAGACGAATAAACCAAGAGAGAGTCGCACTCCAAAGTCAACTTAAAGCAGCGTCTCTGTTGTGCGTCTCTCCGATGATCTCCTCGTCTAATTAGTGCAAAACTTTCTGTTTCTCTAACGAACGCTGGGATTGAGATTATTCACCTTCTGTCAATCGAAAAAAAAAAAAAAAAAAACTAACTCCAGAGTTGCCATATCATTACAGCAAACGTAACCTGCGCAATTAAAAGAGTGAAAAATGACCAAGTGAGTGGTAAGCAGAAAGTAACACCACTAATTATTGACTGTCCGCTCGCGGCCTGCAAAAGCCTTCATTAGGACGCCTGAGCCTCTAATTTGTTTAGCTGTGACATTCATCATATACTGTCGGTAACCTTTAATTCATCTATTGTTAGCACTTTTGTGTGCTGAAGTAAGGGCTCGTACAGTGTTTGTGAGTTTGGGCTGAAGGAGCGCGGCTGTAAATTGGCGTGATGTTTCTTGTGTGAGAGCTACGTTTGGACTGATGAGACTCTCGCTTAATTCCTCAGCAGAGGTGAAAAAAATACAAGACAGAAGCCTGCAGAGACAAAGACCCATGTGAAGCGCTGTCTCTGTGTGAGCTGGATCCAGGTGAACCAGACCAAAACCTGCTTCTGGATCAGTTACTGCTGTAGGGATCGATCCGGACAAAAGCAGAATAAAACATTCACCTAAACAACAGTTCTGCTGCCATTTACTCACAAACAGAGCCTCATTCTTCTGTGCAACTCAAACAGAGATGCTCAGCGGGATTGTTCACATCGCTGCTATTTCAATGTCTTTCAAATAATATTATGTTATATGATGCTATTATATAGCTCAAACAGTAATGGTGCTCGCAACACCAGGGTACTGGGTTCAATTCTCAGGGAATGCATGAGAAAAAAAATCAATGTTATTTATATCACTGAGATTCTGTCAAGAAGGGGACGTGAAGCGTTCAAGTTCATGTGCAAATGAGTTTATTTAGGCTCAGGGTCAGGACGGACAAAATCAAAACGCCGGCAAACAGAATCAGTGGAGGCATGTCCAGAGGCAGAAATGTATACAAAGCAATGATCAATACCGTGAATCAGTCCAGGGGAAGAGACAACGAGAATATCCAGGAGACAGGCAGGAAATCGGCAATAGGTAATCCAACAGGCAGAACACAAAGAACACTGGCGACATACACTGAGACACACATCGACAATGATCCATGCTAGACAGATGAACAGACCGGTTTATGTACAGGTGGCACTGATTGAATGATTGAACCAAACTAGCAACAGCTGTGAGGAGAGGTGCATGCTGGGGAATGGAGTCCAGGAATGAAAACATACACAAAACACAGAGTACATAGAAAGCTGGAGTGCCAACGTGACAGATAGTATACATTTTTTATGTATTATTATTATTATTATTATTATTTATTTATTTTTTCAGTTTTTATGTTCATCTTGGTTAATTTGATTTTGCTATGTGTTTTTGACATTTTTTTTTGTATTTTTGATTTTTTTTTTTTTTTTATGTGATTATTTTATGTCTATCTAGCTTTTTTAATTCATTACCATTTTAGTTTAAGTCATTTTAGCACATTCAGTTAAAATAAATAAAAAATGTTGGCAACTTGTTGAGAAAAAGAGAGAGGTAAAATAAATAAATTAAATAATAAATAAATATTATTTCAGAAAAACTACCTTAAAATATTACAAAAGGGGCCCAAAAACTGCTGAGATTTGCATTAGTCTGAGAGGTCTTGCGTTTACAATCATCTGCATTCATTAGAAAGTCTGGCGTTTTTTAATTGTGAAAGTGCATGAATAAATATGTTCGGCAGAAAAACAAACAAGCGAATATATTAGAGAGCGAATAAATAAATAAATAAATAAAGGAGGAAAGTAAGGTGAAAGTTATGCAGTGGAACTGCCGTCGATAATGACACCGTTAATCCAGCGCTCTCTGAAATGCGGCGTTTTAAACGTGCGAGAGCGAGGCTGGGTGGAAATCTAATGCAAATAAGTCCTGGCCCCTGTGGTCCTTGAACTGTTCCTCTCTGATAACCCAATTATTGTCTCAAGAGCTGTGTCAATAGCTCTAGCCATCTCCTCTTCAGCAAATCAGTCCTGTAACCTCCAGCACTTTCCATTTGATTCTGCCATTTTTTGACAGTTCAAAGCAATCAGCCGCGGCCTCACAAGGACGGGGATTGATTTTGTGTTCCTGCTTATCATGCTAATTCGCAGAAAATCAGCCTTTTCATCCCGCCGTCTGATTGCAGCTCTTGGAGGAGGCTTGAACTGCGCAGACGCGCTGAGGATTCGCTCTCTCCGTGCCGGCCCTAAGGGTTCTCCAGGGCTGCTGGGTTTGCCCGGATCTTCTCGTGTCTGTTTTCTCTGCAGCTTCATCTGATGTGATCATATCAACAAGTATCTGCACAAACACACACACACACACACACGGAGCCGCCCCACTCCGCACACTCCTGAAGTACAGAAGCACAGAAGAGCCGTTTAAAGAACGATCAGCGAGTCTGGTGTGCTTAACATTTCAAGCTATATAAATAGCTAAATACATTTCTTATTAAGTTTTCTGTTGAGTTTTCATGGCATTTCATTCAGAAAATCATTTTGACTCATCCTTAAAACACTTAAAATGGACATCCACAATATCAGACCGTAAAATAAATCAATTACTGATATAATAATACAAGACATGTGATAACCTAAAACTTATATATCCAGCATTTCAATTTAAACACCAACAATTTTCAAAACTCATCCAGTAGATACATTTAGTTTTGCATGTTTTGTATTTTTGATCATTAATAAAAGTTCATAAAAAAAACTAAAAACTAAAACCAATATGACTAATATTATCATTGCCTTATATTACCTTCGAACAGTGTATTATTTGAAATGAACTAAATACATGCATGGACTTATAAAACTTTTATTTCAGGTAGTTGCCAGTATATGTATATATATAGAGAGAAAAAATACAGATTGAAAAGTTTAGGTCACACTACAAATCACTTATTGTGTACATAAATGGTTTTACATTGAACTTATATTGTTGAAATTCTTATTTGTAGATACATCAGTAATTACACTGCAGTCCCATCCCTTACACCATAACTCACCCTTAAACCAAACCTATCCTAACCTTGCCCGTATCCCTCCTCAATGACAGCAGAAGTGTTCTGTGATACAATATGAACACTTGTTAGATAAGTATATTGTGCTTAGTTTTATGTAAATACATTGTAATTAACTATAAGACTGTCTGCCAAGTACTTTGTCATGCTGCAAACTGATTACCTTCCTTAAAAAAAAGAGATACACTAAAAAGCAGTTATAGGACAATTATGTTTCCCCAATAATTATGTATACGGCTTCAACAAAGAATCTAAGCTTCACCTTGGATCTTGGATCACCTTCATTGTAAGTGTGTTTCTGGAACATTGCTCCATTACAAGGATCTGAATCATGAGTTAACATGTCACTCGGCACATTTCACGCACTTGACGTCATTGTACTGTTTTAATTGCCTGTGACCCCGAGCACCTCCTCGCTCCACCAAGAGCCTTAAAACGAGAGATGACAGACTCTTAAAACAGGTTTTGTGATCATGATTAGACAACAAAGCCCAAAGTTTCTCCCTTATTCTTCAGAGGCGCGATGGACGCGCCATTTTGGGCCGGTTCGCTTAATTATTTCTTTGAAGAAGGCTTGTTTGTTATACAAAATGGGGGTCCGCGATGGTGCTCTCCAAAGAGAAGCACATCAAACTCGGAGGGCGCTTTCTTTCACTGCGGCGTTTCATGGCTCTCTCGAACAGAGCAAATCGCATCAGCTAACAGCTTGCATTAAAGTACCTCCACCTTTCATGTTACAGAGAAAAAAAACGCTGATGTCCTTTCATGTCTCCATTTTTCATATCGCGTCTCGGTGAATCTAATCAAATAAAGAAATGTGCGATTTCTACAAACATGTGATGAATTAAATCATTAAAAATGCAGATTTGAGGCTGTCTAATGAATCTCAGGAGAGGGTTTAAAGGTTTCCCGCTTCATTACACTTTAAAATCCTCCGTGATCGAGCGGCCTTTGTAAGAACGTGTTTACCGACTTCCTCTTTTGCTTTGATTATTTTGCCTTCATAATCAAATCATTAATCTGTCCTTCTCCGCCTCACAATTCAAACAGTGTTAATTGTTCCAACACATTGGCTAAATTACAGATAACAAGTCGAGGCCGTCCAAACGCAGTCTTGCTGTTTGTTGGATTGGAAATAAACTTCACCGGGGTGTCTCCTCACCGCTTTGGCACAAGACTAAATGTTTTTGGGGGAAAAACAATCTTTTTCCAAAAAATAGAGAAACATTTTATGGCTGCATAAGCAGCGATGGGTCTTCACGGCCCGTTTCTGCAATCTGCAGCTTATTTGAGCCTCTTTATGCATTTAAAGTAGCACTGATGAAAATGGCCTTCAAATACCTGCGATGGGAAAATAAGCGCAAAGTGTTGCCCATATGTTTCCCCGCACTCAAAGGTGCACGGCACTTCCCGAAAAGAGCAAACGTCTCTTCCATTAGGGATGGAGAGATTTGTCATTATTTGTCCGCGAGCTCTTGTACGCCTGAAGTGCTCAGCTGAAGTGATTAGGTGTAGACCTGCACGCATGCATTCATTTCCGTGCGCCGTTCCGACTGGAATTACTCTCGAACAGTCATTTCAGAGCGACGTTTCTCCCGCCGCCGGCTCCTGTTTCGGCATGTAGAACCGCGGGAGAAACCGACACCTGCCAGAACTTCTGATTAGTGCCGAAACAAGGCGAGTGGATGATGATGGGAGCTGGGATACTTCCGGGAGATCAGGAGGTTTGTCCGAGGGCAGGTAGAGGTGACGCCGGATGATTTGATCAAACAGAAGCGGTGTGTGTGTGTGTCAGTGATCCGATCGCCGGGCCTGTTGGGACTCGCTTGCATCACTATTCATAGAGTCCAGGCCGTAAATATCCTCACACGTCTCATTTGTGTTAAGTGGAGATTATAATGAGGAGGTGAATGATTACATGAGAGACACTGATGTTCAGGTGATGGAGCGCTCGAGTCCTGACAAACACTTTCGCTTGCTTTTACTGTACTGCGATAGATGGGTACCTCGGTTTTTAAAATGATGGGTCGGTGTGTTTCGTGGTTCAGCAGTGGAAAAATCTAAGGAGGTCTTAAAAAATCTAAACTGTTTCTTTCTTTATTTTTTATTAACCAATTTTTTTCTGAACAAACTGTGCACCACACTTCATACTGCAGTTTATACATCTGCTTATAAACAAGGAAAGAGATCAGAAGTGGATCCACTTTTAGCTGCAAACTGTTTGATTCACATGTATACTGACCGGGCTAATAACAAACAAACATACATCCCTAAAGATGTTTTGTTAACATTCCCATTAAGGAAGGAAAACATTACTTTTTAAAGTTCTCGAAATGTTCAAAGGTGTAAAGGTTTTTTTTATATTTATTTATTTTGTTTTTCTCTGATATTATCATCATTAGAGAAAGCATTTTGTGATTGTTACTTTTAAACATTAACTGGTAACAATTAAATAGATTAGATGGATGTCCAACTGAAACATTTCAGAATGATGCAAAAAAAAAAAAAAAAAGTGTTGAGAATATTTAAGAATGGCAAATAATTTTGAAATACAAAAATAATTATTGAAAGATGTTTGTTCAACACTTGCTGGGGCTCCATTGTCTGTGAAGTTTAACAAATACTTTGTCAGGATGAGTCTTTAAGCATATGTTAATACTCACGTGAATTTCTAACATTTATACAAAGCACACATTTATCAGTGTGAAGAGCTTAGCATAAAGCATGTCTCATTTTTAGGTCTTGGATCAAACAGCAGTGTGTCAAAGTATATCAATAGAATTTTCCCACTCAATGAGGGAAACAACAAAATACTGTACCCTGCTCTCTGTTACTGAAGCCCGAGACATGCAAGAGCTGCTTCCAAATGC
Organism: Enteromius paludinosus; assembly: GCA_032361165.1. Taxonomy (NCBI): domain Eukaryota; kingdom Metazoa; phylum Chordata; class Actinopteri; order Cypriniformes; family Cyprinidae; genus Enteromius; species Enteromius paludinosus. The sequence goes on from JAUMHQ010000058.1 coordinate 597,663, forward strand.
TCAGTACTCATCTTGCTGGATCTATCTGCTGCTTTTGACACAGTTAACCACCAGATACTCCTGTCAACCCTCATAAGGATGGCCATCTCAGGAACCACACTCCAGTGGTTAAAGTCTTACCTCTCAGGTTCTGCTGGGTGTCTTGGAGGGGTACAGTTTCTAAGTCACAACTTTTTGCTACTGAGGTTCCTCAAGGCTCAGTTCTTGGAACAATTTCTCTTCTCCATCTACATGTCATCTTTAGGATCTGTTTTTTTTAGAAGGATGGCTTTTCCTATTATTGCTATGCTGTTGACACTAAACTATATGTCTCCTTCCAACCAGACAATCTGGAGTAGCTGTTCGCATTGCAGCCCGTCTGACAGACATTTCTGGCTGTATGAAGGATCATCCCCTTTTAACTCAACCTTCCTAAGACAGAACTTCATCCAGCACTTTATCACAAGCTCTCTATACAACTAGGTTCATCAACCATAGCTCTTTCCAGGACAGCCAGGAATCTTGGAGTACTGACTGATAATCAGTTAAGCTTCACAGACCATATTGCTACAATGGCCTAGGCAAGCAGATTTACCTTATTCAACATTAGGAAGAAAGTCCCTTCCTATCAGAGCAGGTCACACAACTCATTGTCCAAACTCTTGTTCTCTCCAGACTGGACTATTGGAAGGTTTCTTGGTAGGCCTTCCTACATGTATTAAGCCTCTACAACTGATCCAGAGAGCAGAAGTGGTCTTCAACAAGCTGGTGCTGATATTTGCTTACATGACAGCCACTTGATCTGCATCAATATACCTAAACTCACAAGTTCTGACATTTGTCATCTACAATAGAAAAGAAAAAGAAGACTTGTGAGACTTGTCACTGCACTTGTATAATCTTGCTCTCTCATTAGTCTGATTGCTTCTATTGTTCTCCTCATTTGTAGGTCACTTTGGATAAAAGCATATGCTAAATGATTAAATGGAAATGTAAACTTCAAGTGCACTGGTTAAAACAACACTGCACTTGTTCAGTGCAGATGCATACAGAAACAAACCACCTTTAGTTGCATGTAAAGCACAGTGCATGATGCTTTTACTAAGTCTGTTCTGTTGTGAAAAAAGCAGCTTTTATTCTTGGTGTTCTAACTAGTACTAATACTAGCTCAGAGCTGCAACAATGTAACAGCTGATGTGGAAAATCACCTAGCAACACCATAGCAACCACCCTGAAACCCTAGTCACCACTTAGCAACGCCCTGGCAACCACCCACGACCCTTCGGCATGCGGCAGTGAGTTTCGCACGAGTAACACAGCTCACATTGTCTTCAGAAATGTAAAAATGCAGCTGATTTTCATATTCCTCATGCCAGCTCCCAGAGCTGTGGTAATTTGTCAGGAAAAATTCACCCAACTCTGTTTGTTTCTTGCCAAGAATACTAATTAAAATGGGACCGGCTTAAACTTTGAATAGTTACAGATAAGAAATTAAATTTCACAGTTTTAAAATGATGATCATTGTGTCTTTGAGTTGTGCAGCGCTTTGGCAGCCAGAGGAAAACTCACTGTTGTGTTGTTATTGTGTCTGCGCTCACCTTAGAGGCAGCAACCTGCTCCGACGTCTGTTCTGCGTCTGCCTCCATCACTCAAACACGCTCCGATACACACGACACACACACGGACAATCTTAAACTCTTTAATACCGCTAGTGTCTGGAAGACACTGGAGAACACATCAGCTTTCAGAGACCTGTGATTGTGGCATGTAGATGCTCTCCACTTTGGAAACATATACTTAAGAAGCACAAAACAGACACAGACGCTCACCTTTAGAGCTCAGAACACAGCTGTGAGGATTTCAGGAGGAGGGTTACGCTCAGCATGTGGAGGTGGGCATTTGTTATAAATTCTCCAGAAGGATTTGTTTTTGTCTGGCAGAGACACTACAGCACTACAGCATTGGATACCATAATGTTTGGGAATGCATAAAGATATCAAGTAGGAAGTGTTTGTTGTAGTACATCAGGGAATTCAAACACATTTAGGTGACACTTTAGGGAGACATTTTCTCTATTAACTAGTTGCTTATTAGCATGCACATGACAAGCATATTGGCTGTTTATTAGTACTTATAAAGCATATAATAAGGTCTTGTTCTGCATTTTAGACTAACTATCAACGCTGGGGAAAGTTACTTTTTAAAGTAATGCATTACAATATTGCATTACTCTCTAAAAAATTTAACTAATTAAGTTACATAGTTACTTTTCATGGAAAGTAATGCATTATGTGAAGCAGAATACAGGAGAAGAAAGTTCAATACTAAGTCTGGTTGAACTGGATCATCAAAGTTCAGCAGCAAAAAACATTGATTAATAAAATGGGATTAGATACATTTGTGTTTATTAAAAGTTTATTAAAAGTTTATATTGTTTTTTGAGAGTGAGATGAATTATGCACATTCACATTTAGTCTGTATTCACACACCGCGCACAATCCTCTGTATTTCTGGAGACGTTTCTAGGAGACTCAATAAATAAGAAAACAAACTCACTCAGTCATATTTTTCTAAATTAAAAATGTGTTACTTTACTAGTCACTTGTACATATGTATTTATATATATATATTTTTTTTTTTAATAAGTGCCTGCTATAATCTCTATGACAATTTTTTTTATTGCAGCCTTAGACTGGAATCATGTTTATTGTATTGTCTATATCCAAATAAACATGAAAAAAAAAAAAAAAAAAAAAAAAGCATGATTCTCACTCCTTGCTTGGTAGCAAAATTCATAATTAATTACTTTAAATGAACATTTTTCACCTAAGGAGAAACACTAGAATAATATTTTCTTATAAAACACACTCCAATAATCTGCAGCAGACGAGCTCTAGCTGTAATGCAAACACTTCATGCTCATCTTTAGGGACAGTGACGTCTGGAATGATTATTTTGATTCTAATGAATGATATTTTGTCTCTTGTCATCAGACGATGACACTGACCTTCGGCCGATGTCACCGTGAAAAGGTCGAACCCCTGGTGCTTAACGAGAAGGCTTCATGTTTGTTTCATTCTGATGCGAGACGAGAAACGCTATTTGATGACATTTGTTAGATTAACTGAACTTGTGTAAATGATTGTGTGTGACTGAAGGAGTCTCAGACAACCACGAGTTCTGCTCAGAACACAACACAATTTGATTTTATTTGTCTTTTAAAAATGATTTTTCAGTAACTTTTCTGGCTGTGATGTTGCATACAAATCATACCTACAATGATATATTTATATACAGTATACTGTTATATATTATAGTTATTTATTTATAACATTGCAAATTCAAAATGACTGATGCATGTAAAGCCCCAAGAACTCTTGCAATTATCAAACTTCCAAAACACATTATGAAAAAAAGTATAAAAAAATATATATTTTGTATCCACACAAACTTATTTAATTTTATTTTTGATTTGATAATGAATGTATTAAAGCAAAAACCAGATAAAAAGCTGGCATTTCAGCTGAGCTTAGTCATCAGCAGCTTTAGCAAATTATCACTAGAATTGTCTAATGAGCATGACGTCACTGAATGACAAAAGATTAAGAAAACATGAAGCATAAATAAAAACAATTATCCGTGTAAGATAGCATCCCGCCTGTAAACAGGGTGAAAGAGCGAGGTACATTTTTGCCCCGCCCACTCTCATAGCGCAACTAATTAACATGATAATTAACGTAACGAGACTGTGTTTTCAACAGCGACACTCGCGACAGAGAGAGGAGGCTGAGCGGTTTATGACCTCGCTCTTTATTATTCGTGCTTAATGACGACATCTTCAGATAAACGAGTGTAACGCTCATTAAAAACATGAGTAAATGACAGTGCTCTCAGAACACACACACACCTGACAAACAACACTAGCATTGAGGAAATTAAAGCAACCGCATCATTATACAGAACATATAGTATTTGAAGATCAACTATTTAACAGGAAATAAAAAAGAAATCAAAAGAATCACATTACCTCAGTGAAGTCAGCATGGGCTTATTTGTATTATTACTTATTTATTTATTTTCAATTATTTTACTTTGGTTTATAGAAGCACCAATGGCACCTATTGTATCCGTTGGCATTATTATTATTCTCCTTCTACTTCTTTTTCTTCTATTTGGAATTTTGTTCTCAGTGATGGGCAGTAGCGTCGCTACAAGTAGTGACGCTACTAGTTTAACTAGTTTAACTAGTAGTGTGTTTGTAGCGTCGCTGTTTTCTGAATCAAATAGCTTTTCAGTAGCGAAGCTCTTTTATTGATCACAGAAGCTAACGCTACATTTTCCCAAGCATTTCTGACGCTTAAGCACAAATCGGAAATACAAATTCCACCGATCACTGATCCTAGATCAGTATATGAGGCCACCACCATACACGGGGCAATGCAGCCGCAATAATGTCGGTGACTTCTTACTGCGGTTGGCAATGAGCTTTTTGGTCTTAGCGCCACCTTCTGCACCGGACGTGTGACATTTGGGCGAACACTTTTTGGAAAGATGGCAGAGGACGGAGAGAGGAATTGATCCTGAGGGGGGAGTAACCGTGGCTATACCTCGAGAAGTTCATGATGCTGACTGAGACAACGGTCTGTTCTTTGCCATGTTGGTACTGTTTGGAGTAGTTTATAATTCTACTAATGTGGTTTGTCCTGTTGTTTAAGCTGCACACATATTACACAAATGCACGCATTCAGATAATAATACATACACACACACACACTCTCAACACTTTTTGTTATTTGTTATTCTGTTTGTTTTTGTTGCCAAATTGGTTTGGAACAATTGTTAAATAAATAATTGCACAATTATGCGTGCCTATCTGTTTGAATGACATGTTTTATCACCAAGGTAACACTGATTTAAAGTTTTTTCAATAAAAATAAAATTGCTTAGATGTAGTTAAACTACTTTTACCATGTTGCTGTAGCTTAGCTTGCTACATTTCTCAGGGTAGCAGCTTTAGTGTAGTTAAGCTAAATTCAATGTAGAGTAACTGATAGCTTGCCCAACACAGTTTGTTCTAAACTGCTGTACCTTAAGAACGCATTAGTGTATTGTTTAATTGGTTTAATTTGTATTGTTTAAAATAATTACAAAAAAATGTTCAGCACCATGCGCTGAATGATCCTGACAAGTTTTGAGTCAGCGCCACCTAGTGGTAAAAATGTAATATTCACATAGCTTTAACTTTGGCTGTGTTCGATTTATTTTCGTGGTGGTCACCTTTTTTTAGACTCCAGAATCATTCCCGAGTCCAGCGATACCAAACATGTCGGGTTTTGCCTCATGGATTGTGCAGCGTTGCATTTTAGCGCTTAAAAACATTTGGCGATATCTTAGAAACCATTACTCCGATCAACACTTAACCACCGTGAAAGAAATTCAGAAACTTAGTGTGCAGTTAAGAAATCATTGCCCAGTTGCCAAAATTAGGATTGGAAGTGGCACAAAAAAGCAAAGTCAGAATTCGGTCTTTTTTTTTTTTTTTTTTTTTTTTGAACAAAAATGCCTTTAACTCCAAAACAAAATTAGATGTTTTCACCAAATGTCAGATACACATGCATAGGTGCACTCTAATTAATTAGTAAAGTAAACAATTCATTACTTGCCAACCCCCAATCCTAACACTAACCATGCAGTAACTACATGTAGTTACTTAATAATACTCATTACTTCTAATTACACTCAGTGGCGTAGTCTAGATGTTTGTAGTAAGTATACTGTTTACTGTATCCTTTAAAAATTAAACGGATTTTATTACTGAATCATACGATTGATTCGTTCGAACGGCTGATTCATTCAGGAACAAAGCAAGTTCCTGCGTCCCAGTGTGCATACTATCTACCCATCCTGCACTAAAATTTATGAATGAGTATGTGAAAGGTCTGTGGCAATTGTAACATATCCGCATGATTTTTTTTAAGTGTGTATATGCAAATCCTTCACCTTTCCTAGAGGGTATAAGCTGTGTACTGTACCTGCGTATCATGTAGCCAACACCAGTGATTACACTGTTACAACGACAGCTTAAAATAAAGTATAGCTGATTTTTGGAATCTGATTTTGTAATCCATATTATTTGTACCCAGCTCTGGATGTCAAATAATAGTATTCTCTGAAACAGTATGCTACTTTTTATTCTGCTGATCCTGCAATTCCTTCAGTTTGAAAGCTGCAATGAGTTTTTGCATGTGTTTGGGAAGAAGACGTGTCTTTGGCTTTTATTGTCAGATGTAAACGCTCTGATCCAGTTCCACGCTGAACCTCCGTCTGTCTAATTGTTGGTGTTTCTATGTTTGGCATTTCGTGAACACGGCGTCTGTGCAGCTTCGAGCGCTTGCGATGAAACTGAGATGAAGCGTGGACTTTGAGAGTCAGTCTCTCTTCTCTCAGTGAAGCGTCCCGAGCTCTGACCCCGATTGGTCGGGCCTGAGGGAAGACTCCTCTTACAACCGCTCCGGCTCTCCTGGTGTTCCTTGTTCAAATGAGATGCTAATTAATTACCATTGGCATCTTTAGCAATGTGTGTCAGCTCGAATGTGGGATTTCAATCTGTTTTGGATTCAAACTGAACATTGAATGAACTCACGTAGTCTTTATGGCTGAGAGACGACACAAAACGTGAGGATTATAGAAATAATCTCACTCCTGATGCACAGATCAACTCTAACTGATAATTAACTGTTTATTCTTCTATTGTAACTTGATATATATTTTTGGAGTGTGAAATATTACTATTAAAAAACAAACAAACAATTAATAAATGAAGTCTTCAGAAATACTTTAGAGTTTCACATTTGATTCAATGTTTACTGACACTTCAATAATATATGATTTAATAGTAAGTATTACACCAATTAGTTTGTTTTGTTTTAGTGCAGAGATTGTCACTGCTCGGTTAACGTGACATCACTTCCTGTAGGATGATGTTATCAAAGAAGTGGCTTTCGTTAACTTAAAGAGATTTGCAGCAAGCTAAAATGAAGAAAAATAAATAAATAAAAAATAAAATAAATAAATAGAATAAGATTTAAATAATAGTTAAAATAATAATAATAATAAATAATCATTGTGATTATTTGAAACGAAAAAAAAAAAAATCATAAACTGCCTAATTTTGATCTTTTTAAATAGTTTAAAAAATCTCACAACTGAGCAGCTACACATCTCCATTAACACAGCTTGTTTTGTTCATGAATGAATCTGCGTTTTTAAACGAATCTATTGAATCAATCCAATCACTCATTCATAAAGACAGTCATTGCCTGAGTCCCAGTCCAGAATGGGTAGATAGTATGCACACTGGGACGCAGGAACTTGCTTTGTTCCTGAATGAATCAGCCGTTCGAACGAATCAATCGTATGATTCAGTAATAAAATCCGTTTAATTTTTAAAGGATACAGTAAACAGTATACTTACTACAAACATCTAGACTACGCCACTGAGTGTAATTAGAAGTAATGAGTATTATTAAGTAACTACATGTAGTTACTGCATGGTTAGTGTTAGGATTGGGGGTTGGCAAGTAATGAATTGTTTACTTTACTAATTAATTGCTATTAAATTAGTAAGTTCATGCCCCAAAATGAAGGATAATACTGTAATAATACATATTATTCACACAAAGGCAGTAAATCATTAAGAATTTATTGAATGGTAATGTAAATGTCATGTAAAACCTTTCAAGGAATTAGAGCAAATATGAAAGTAGTAAATAGTAAAACAAATAGTTGTGATGTGTATCTGAGAAACACTGTCTCCATCATATGCAGTGATTTTCAGTTTCTGATGATCTGGATGTCAGGACAAAAATATTTCAAGACTTTGGGTGTGTAATGAACTTTTCATCTTTATTAATGTTTATGATGGGTTTCTTCAGCCAAACCACTTCAGCAGCTTTTTATTAACTTAAAAACCCACATTTTGTACACAGAGTCATCATGTTAAGCCCGGTTTGAGAAACTCTGGTTCGTTGTGATATGTCATGCAATTTATGATGTTAATATTAAAACATGAAATACATTTTCTTTGCTTCTTTATATCAATAAAAAGTTCTTTCAATTAGATAAAAAGTAATAGAGTAATCAGAATCTAAAATTAGTCAGAATACATAAAAATATGCTAAAACGAGTAACATAGACTGTTACTAACTACTAAAGCAGATTTGTAGAAATGTACTGCTATACAAACAATATTAAGGGGTTGTTTACACAAAACTATTCTCAACAAAAAACTGAAAACTTAATGCATTTTGGATGTTCAATGACATGACGTTTTTTTAGGGTGTCAAAAATTTTTAAAGACAGGTTTCAAAGCACAATTTTTAGAACTATACTTGTGACAAACCGGAGGGGTTGTTGGTTTCCATAATGCAGCTTTATTAGAATAGTCAGACAGGCAGAGATCGTTAAACGGGCAAACAGCAGTGTAAGAGATAATCCGGAAATCGTAGTCGTAAATCAGGCAAAAAGGTCAGGGCAGGCAGCGAGTATCAAACAGTCCAAGACAATCCAAAAGACAACACGAATGACAGGCAAGAGAAAACGCTCAGTAGTGACTGCTAGGCAAATCAAGACTTCGCAAAGTGACACAACAAACATGGTGCTTATATAATGCTGATAACAAGCTGCACCTGGCAGCGGAACAAACAAGGGTACGTGGGTCAAATGAGTCTGGGTAGGAACCTTAGTATTCCGGCGAATGTTCCCGCTGCTGAGAACCGGAGAGGGCCACAGAGGTGCGGCTTGTGACAGAGCCCCTCTGAGGGGCCCCCTATCAGACAAAAGTGGAAGACCTTCTCCACAAAAACTTGAGCGGTCTCCCAGGCTGTGGGCAGTTTGGGGAGTGGCACCAGACGACAGGCTTTCGAGAACCGGTCTATAACAGACAAAACTGTGGTGTGATGATTGGAGGGTGGAAGATTGGTAAAGTCTATGGCCAAATGGGACCAGGGTCTCTGTCCCACTGTACAGGTGCTAGAATGACGGATGGTGGAATGATGGTCTATGGCTTATTCTCTTGGATGATGGATTCATATTGGCGAGAGGGGGCATCTGCCTTGATGTTCTTAAACCCTGGCCGGTAGGTTATCTGGAACTGGAATCTGGAAAAGAAGAGAGACCATCTGGCTTGCCTGGCGTTTAGTCGTTTAGCGGATTGTAGGTACTCCAAATTCCTGTGGTCTGTGAAGACTAGAAAGGGCTCTTTGGATCCCTCCAGCCAGTGTCGCCATTCTTCTAGCGCAGCTTTCAAAGCTAGAAGTTCTCTACTGCCTACATCGTAGTTCCTCTCAGCTTGGTTCAATTTGCGAGAGTAGAATGCGCATGGATGGAGTTTGAGAGGATCCCCCTGGCATTGGGACAAGACGGTGCCAATACCGGTGTTGGAGGCGTCGACTTCGACAACGAACTGACGATCTGGGTCGGGGTGACGCAGGATGGGTGCGGTCCTGAAACGATGCTTGAGTTCCTGGCAGGCTGACTCACTTTCTGGGTTCCAAGGAAGACGACGATGGCCCTTGCGGGTCATGGAGGTCAGAGGAGCGGCCACTTTACTGAAGTTCCGGATAAACCGTCGATAGAAATTGGCGAATCCTAAGAATCTCTTTAGGTCTTTCAAGGTTTCAGGTTCAGGCCAATTGACAACGACGGTGACTTTAGTTTCATCCATAGCGACCCCTTCGGCGCTGATGATGTAACCCAGGAAGGAGATTTTGGTTTGATGAAATTCACATTTGGAAATCTTGGCGTAAAGTTGGTGATCAATGAGTTTCTTCAGGACAGCTCTGACATGACTTACGTGAGATTCAAAGTCTTCTGAGTCGACCAGAATATTGTCAATGTAGACGATAACAAATTTATTCAGCATACTGCAAAAGATCTCATTGACTAGAGATTGAAAGACAGCCGGGCTATTGGAGAGACCGAAGGGCATGACCAGATACTCATAATGTCCATTAGTGGTCGAGAAGGCCGTTTTCCACTCGTCACCCTTCCTGATTCGCACCAGATTGTACTCACTGCGGAGATCCAATTTGGTGAAATAGCGGGCTGACCTGAGCTGCTCCAGGGCGGATGGAACCAGAGGTAATGGGTAACGATATTTCACCGAAATGTCATTGAGGGCTCGATAGTCTATACATGACCTTAATGTCCCGTCTTTTTTTTTTTTAACAAAGAAGAAGCCTGCCGAGGCGGGCGATGTGGAGGGCCGTATGAAGCCCTTGGCTAGTTCCTCCTTGATGTATTGGGACATGCTCTCGGTCTCGGGTTGGGATAGTGGAAAGATACGGCCTCTGGGTGGCGTAGTTCCTGGCAACAACTCGATGGAGCAGTCAGTAGGTCTGTGAGGTGGGAGCTGAGTGGCCCTTTCCCTGCTGAGTGCTACCTTGAGATCGTGGTAAGGTGCTGGCAGAGTGGAGACATCAATGGTGTTCTCTGTGGCGGTCTGGACAGGATGAGCAGCCTGAGTGGTTTTGTGCAGACAGGTGGTTTGACAATAGGAAGACCAGCGAGTGATGTGGTGCTGTTTCCATGATATTGAGGGATTGTGAAGTTCCAGCTAGGGCAGGCTGAGAATGATGGGGTGATCGGGTGAATGAATGACGTGGAGTTGTAGTTGTTCCACGTGATGAGTGATGGTGATTAGTGTGAGTTCCTGTGTCTGGGTGGTGATTTTTCCTGATCCTATTGGTCGTCGTTCAAGGGCTGCGACGGCCACTGAGGGGTACATGAAATCAAAGGGAGATGAAGTTTGGACACAAAGTTTTCATCAATGAGGTTTCCAGCCACTCCAGAGTCAATGAGGGCCAGTGTGGTTATCTTAGAATTCTTATATTTTAGACAGACTTCAATTTTCAAAGCGGAGGACAAAGACGTGGCACTCACCCGATAGGATCTTGTACAAGGAGGTCGAACAGGGCAATTACTCCGGATGTGCCCTGCGGCTCCACAATACAGGCACAGATTATTTTGGAACCTTCGCACTTGCCGGCAGCTCCATTGTATTTTCCAGGCAGTGCTAAGCGAGCTGGATTAATAACAGTAGTAGAGGGGAGGGCAGGCACAGATACCGGAGCTGATTGACTTTTAGCAGCAGTGGCGGTGGTTAAAGCCTGAACGGAGCGTACGAGTTCCTTGGTTAATTTAGTGAGGTCCTCTAGCTGCTGTTGATGGGTGTCAAGTTTGGTAGCATGACGGTTTACTTCTCTGATGACTTCAAAGAAAGCCGCTGGATCCTGTTGTGGTGAAGTCTTCTGTGACAAACCGGAGGGGTCTTTGGTTTCCATAATGCAGCTTTAGTAGAATAGTCAGACAGGCAGAGATCGGTAAACGGCCAAACAGCAGTGTAAGAGATAATCCAGAAATCGTAGTCGTAAATCAGGCAAAAAGGTCAGGGCAGGCAGCGAGTATCAAACAATCCAAGACAATCCAAAAAACAACACGAACGACAGGCAAGAGAAAACGCTCAGTAGTGACTGCTAGGCAAATCAAGACTTCGCAAAGTGACAAAACAAACATGGCGCTTATATAATACTGATAACAAGCTGCACCTGGCAGCGGAACAAACAAGGGTACGTGGTTCAAATTAGTCCGGGTAGGAACTTTAGTATTCCAGTTAATGTTCCCGCTGCTGAGAACCGGAGAGGGCCACAGAGGTGCGGCTTGTGACAATACTATTATCGTCTATGTGTGAACAAAAATAAATGTGTAAACAGGGATGCTATTTGCAGGCATGTTACGTTTTCTTTACAAAGGGACATTTCCCTCTACTGGCCTGGCATGAACAATATTGTTTTTGAAAAAACACAAAGGAAACACTTTAACTTCATCAGCATTTTTTACTGAAGGAGATGAACACATATGACGCTTTATCTTAGTGTTTGTGTTTGCTGTGAAAACCTGTCCTGGCTCTGTGCTCAACCGGACTGAACCACATCCAGACCCAGAGCTTATTACAGGTATTATCTCAGACTCCAGGAGGGATGAGTCGACCTGCTCTTATTGTACTTGACACACTCAAACACACACAGATACTCGCCAAACACCTCTAATCCGCTGTCAAACCCTATTTATGCCTCACACACACGGCACACACACACACACACACACAAAATCGTTTTGGAGTCCCTCAGGTCCAGCAATTACAGCCACAGGAATCACACAGGCCAGAAACACAGCAAGGCCTTCAGAGGAGATAACATGACACACACACATACACACCACACAGACACACACAAACACACACACACTCCAGCTTCTGCTTCTGTTCTGTCTTACTCAGAAATGAGAACAGTAGAGAGTGACCAGAGACGTGATGCTCCACAAACACAAGAATCAAAAATATCAAGGGGCTACAGATGCGTTCTTGTATTCTGCTATACATTTATTATAATTGTTGTTCTATATTCGCATACAACAGACAAATGTTTCTGACCGCTCTGCAGCAACTACTATTCGTATTTGAAAAAAAGTATTTTCTTTTCACAGATGCTGCATTCATTTAATTAATAATACAGTGAAAACTGTAAAAATATTACATATTAATACCATTTAAAAAAACTGTTTTAAATATACTATACAATGTAATTATTTTTTTCTGTTCTGATTTATTTTATTTTTTTTAGGAAACGGATTTTATTGTTCAGGATTCATGGATGAATAGAAAGTGCAAAATCACAACCTTTACTTGAATATAAATCTGTTGTAACATACATCTCTCTCTCTCTTTCTCTCTCTCTCTCTCTCTCTCTCTCTCTCCCTATCCCTCTCTCTCTCTCTCT
>JAUMHQ010000058.1:610577-623036 GCA_032361165.1 Enteromius paludinosus
AAATATACTATTAAGTCTGCTGAATATGTCTTCCTAGTTTTCATATGATGCTAAACGCAATGATATCATGCAAACATGATATGATTTGATAGCTGCATTAACAAACCACTTTAGTTTTAATATGTTCTTGTCTGAACTACTTTATTGTGACTTTGTGGCATTTTTATTAATTCTATAGAAAAGATCTGTGCAATTGTTGTGCTAAACATCTGAAGCACCCCCGGGAGAAAGTCAGTCATATTTCTATTACTTTAGCGCAGGACTGTGCTGAATTAAGCTAAGAATTTGCTAAACTGAGCCACAAAGCTGTAGTAAGAGCAGAAAGTGTATGTGTGAAGGTACTGCTCTGACCACATGATCTCGAGCTGATGTTTATACGTGGCTGTTATTGGTACCAGGCCACATGGGCTCGTGTGTCTCCAGTAAAATGCTCGTCTGACCACAACAAAGCTCTTTCAGACTGAAGCGGGTCGAAGGAGCCCAGCATCGCTCAAACATGGCTTTACAAGTTTCTCCTCCTCAATGACAGGAAAACCTCGCGCTGCTGTGACTCATCAAATCATAAAACACACAGAAAGAGTTTAATGTGCGGAGATTCCGATGGGCACTCATAAAGATTTATTTTATTTTATTCCATTTCACATATGCGGACACTGACCGTCGCGCCTCGGCCCGATGTTATGGGCGTGTAAAATAAATTGTAGTTTTATCGTAAAGATACAGGCACTTTAGCAGAGCGCATCCAAATGGATTCAACACGTTTATGAGGACTGTTGTCCTGGAAAGTAAAAAGTATCAATTAAATGACAAATGCAGCGTGTCGATGAGTGTGTGTGTGTGTGTGTGTGTGTGTGCGTTTATTTTGCATTGCTCTCGTGTCCTCAGTTTAAATGTGAAAATCAGCACATGCAGATTTCAGCACTCAGCAAACTTATGAGGGTCAATCCAGACACGGCGGTCCAGATGGGTTTGGAGCACACACACACACACACACACACACACACACATATATATATACATATATTCACAGCATGACAGACAATAACGTCTCTCAACACTGTCACACAACGCAAGCCAGATGCTGATTTATTTTTATTTATGTCTGCCACACAATGTGGAAACGTGGCAGAGAAAGTGATGCTCTGATCTCTCTGAATGGATGAATCCTTCAGGACATGATCGTTAAGAGGTATAATTAGACACAATGAGCCCATGCGTGATCGTCAGGCACCTGTACATCAACATCTGACCATCTCTAGTCATATCTGACCCTACAAATTAATATACATATCATTTGACCTTTAGATTAGATCAATCCAGATTCAGTGTTCAGTGATTCTATGGATCGAAGGTGCTCAAGATACTATGAAGGGCAAAGAAAACATGCTTGATTGTGGGCTGTTGATTAAAAGTAAATGTTGCATTATAACCATCTCTGTATTATTTTTTTATAGATTAACAAACTTATTTCATAAATGCACCGATAAAAACAAACATTATTTAATAAATAAATAAATACTACAGAGTTATTAGTGTTAACTAAAACTATTAAAAAAGGGTGCAAAAAAGGAAATGTAACTTGAAATAAACACGAGCAAAAAAAAAAAGTTGAAGAACTAATTAATATAGTTTAGTATTATTAACAATTACAGTTTTTATCAATACTTCTAATGGATTTATCTTCCCTTTGCATTTTTATGTTTTATTTGGTCATTATTTATGTTTATATACATAAAACATATATATATATATATATAAAAGTCAAAGGTCATCTGACCCATAGTTTCTGGTTTGGGCATTTATATAAATATCCTAATCCACAGTTTAGATACTGTTAACTAGTATACTTTACCACGCACAGTATAAAGTATACTTCATCCAAGTCCTATAGATTAATGCTAAATAGTATCATTTAAGGCATGATTTTACAGGGTCAATATAGGGAGTGTCCAATATCCTAAATCCGTGTGTGTGTGTTGTTTTGTGTCTCACGAGAACATTAAAACCCATAATCTCTCTCATCATTTGAACATGAGCCCCCAGAGCAACTGCCAGAGAGAGAGAGAAGGAGGTTTCGAGGGAAGGAAAACAACATTTCACATTCACAGATGAACCCAATTTGGTGCGGTTTGGAGTGTAATTTAGATCAAACATCTCCATGTAAATGAGTCAGGCTTTTTTAATTAGGTGGCTGAGCAGAGAGAGAGAGATGAAAAACTTGCAGTGCTCATCATCTGAAGTGGGTGTGGCAGCTGATGTCAAACGTGCTCCTCCCCTTCATGATCTGAGCCAACCCTCCAAACCGACTCCACGTTGCCGTGGTGAACAGACTTGGTGACGCTGGTTTTGATTGGTTGTGAGACGCTCATTCCCATGGTGATCAGTAAGTAAATAGGTCATTCCTCTCTGATTTAGCTGTCGGTGGAGAAACACACTGCCAACAAGCTGCAATCGACACTTATGCCAAAAACACTGAACTCCAGCCAAGCTCCGACACACACACTTACAAATCAAACATGCACATACAACCTCACAAATCTCATGTTTACACACACACACACACACTGATTGTCCACATACAGTGACGCGTTCGGCCTGTTGGATGTGTTTTAAACATTTAAGAGATACAAAATCAAATCATACTAACATTCAGCTTCGGCTGCCACAACTAACACACTAACATCAAGCTCTGGGGTACATTAAAAGGGCCCCTGGGTTACAGGAGACACCTAGGCACCAACACACACAAAACACATGTGTACTGCTGCTTTTTGCTGTCAAACACTAGAATATGTGTGTTTGTGTTATTGTTGTTAGTTAAGTGTTGAGAAGCCTCATGGCCTGCAGCATCATACAATATGATTTGATAGTGATTGATTTGTGAATAGGGAAAATAAACTATAGTATAAACTATAAAGGACCAGTCTTGTTTGATAAATCAATATAATATTGGAATAAGCAATATAATACCCCAACCTTATTGTATTCGTTTTAGAGTCATTACGTTCACCGACTACTTACTTATGGCCTATAATAATCACACTGTAATAAAAATGCTGTATAGCTTGCATATACACAAGGTATTTTTCACAAAAATGTTCAGAAATGATTAACAGTTTAAGGAAATAAGCTTCTCTCTAGTTTTTATCGATTCATTTATTTTTCTTCCTCCCCAGCTAAGACTGATTGATTGACTCTGGACACTGTTTTGGTGATAATATGAGAGGTACTGTATCATTCAACATGATGTTTGTTCATGTTTATTTTGTGCTACAGCTTGTAGTAAAGCAGAAGAGCTTGTTCTTGTCCAAAAGCTGTGCTTTACAAGATTTTATATTGTTTTTGAAATGAGTGTCTTCTGAAAGCTGCTTTTATTTGATCAAAAACACATTAAAAACAGTACAGTATGAAATATTATTATAGTTAAAAATGTAAATATGTTAAAAAGTAAAAAGCATCTTTTAGCTGTTTATTTCTGACCGTGTTTGAAAATATCGTACAGATGTATTTCTTCAGTCAGTCTCTCTGGTTTGTCTCCTTCCTCCGAATCTGCTTGATCAGGCTTCCCTTGTTTTTGAACAGAAGTGAACTTCAGTAGAGTCACGTCAGAATGAAAGAGTTTCTCTGTGAGAATGAGACGAGACGCGTCTGTGATAATGAGCTGAAAAGTTTGAGCTGTCCTGTTCTCTAATGATATGTCACAGCATACAGTACATCTCACACACATTTAATTGAGCAAATATCACAGATGTTATTGTTGTTTTATTAAGTCAGCTATAATGAATAGAGACCCAAACACTAACCCTGAAAGAAAACTCATTATTGTGTTGTTAAAATTAACAAAAAATAATAATGGCTGTGTTTTCATTTATTCAACAAGTCTGGTCCAACAGTTACTCTTGTATTCCGTTTCACTAGTAACAGAAGTAAACTAGTTCAAAGACACAGTAAGTTTGTTTCTTCTTCAGATTTGGAGAAATGTCATTGCATCACTGTTTCAGCAGTGAATGGGTGCCATCAGAATAAGAGTCCAAACAGCTGCTAAAAACGTCACAATAATCCTATCCATCCAGTCCAATCTTACGCCAATTTGTAAATGTTTACTGGGTGGCTAATTCGTATTAATTCACACAACCTCACTCATACCCATTCTGCCAAATTGTGTGTATTTTACAAGGTGCACAGTTCGTTTGTACAAATGATCTAACCCTGTCCCCAAACCTACCCATCACTGTTGTTTAGACAAATCATACAAAATGGCAAAGGTGAGGTGGTATGAATTTGTTTGGATTAGGCACATCGTAAAAGACGTTCAAATTGGTCGTGAGATAGAGCTGGTCCATCAGTTAACAACCTTAGAGGACGAAAGTCCATAATCTGTAACAACTCTTCCTCCAGTGAAAAAGTGAATCTCCTGTTGTCTCTCGCATTAAATAAAACCACATATTATTATAGAGCTGTTTTATTGGAAGTGTTATTATGGATTTTAGTTAAAAACGTCTTAAAACGTCTTCTCCAGATGTGAACTGCTGGACTGGAGTGTTGTGGATTATTCTGATGTTTTCATCAGACTCTCATTCTGACGGCACCCATTCACATCCATTGCTGAGACATGTCTCCAGATCTGACGAAGAAACACGCTCATGTACATCCCAGATTCCCTGTGAATGAGCACATTTTCATTTTTGGATGAGCTATTCCTTGAATCTGAACTGTGACAATTTAAGCATTAAATGCATTGTGGACGATAATAAAACTATAGTTTCAGCGAAAGCATGTGACGTTGTCTGGAGCTGAAGAGTGAAGAGGGAAATCTCACACAAAGTGACTCATTACACCATTTCCAGGATTATCGTAACATACAGGACAACTACTGTATGAACACGTTTCTTCACAACAACACAATCAGTGCATGGGCTTCTGGCAGTTTTGTCTTCTCATTTCAATCTGAATTCCATGAGTTTGTTGTAAGAACACTAAATAATTTCGACTGCCAGCCAAACATGAAATAAAAACATTTCTAATGCTGAAAGAAGGTCTTCTTCATGTATCATGTTTCTCCTTTACAGAAATCCGTTTAATATAAGTCTCCTGGTCATCAGAGAAAAATACTCAAACGTCTCCATCATAAGAAATGGAAACAATGTGTGAAACTGTGCTCAGATTCTGCAGAGATCTGCATCTGAATCTCATCAAATAAGCTGTGTTTGTCTTATAGCTCTGTACTCTCACTGGTTAATGACTGGTGACTCGTTTGGTTTTGATTTATCCTGGAGATGTTTAGGAGGAGCCTCTAGGAACATCTTGAGAATTAAGACACATAATTGAAGAAACACACACCTGTCAGGTCAACACACTCGTCAGGAGGTTACTGTTAGTGTTCGACTGACGGATGTGATGTGACTCTTCACGTCTCTGCGGAGCGACACTCGGGACCAGGAATGACGGGATTTACAAATTCCCAGTTCAAAGGCTTGGAGTTAATTAGTTTCCTCATAATCTGACGATACGCTGATACAGAGTGTGTACAAACACACACACACACACACACACATCCTGATACGGCAGCTGCAAGTATTTGGACACTTCCAGTACATTATATAACTAAATATCAAATCAAGTGTCATTTACAAGAAAAAAAAGACAATTAGAACCTTTGACAGGAGACAGAAGTTTGCGTCTTGTGCTCAAACGGGAGACAATGTGTTTAAATGCCATGAAATAATGTTATACTGCAAACAAACATAAAATGAAAATGCAAATGCAGGTTTTATGCTTATAAAAAACTTCTTTGCAAACATGATTATATTGTCTTATTTCATAAATATAAATATAAATATAAGTCACGTTTTTGGTTTCACTGAGGGCTGAATTCTGACCTGGCGTGTTTTGGTGAAAACGCTTGCCCTGCATGTGACAAGAAGAAACAACAGGAACATTTATTTGTTTTTGTAAAAACTTTGTTAGTTTTTACAGTTGATCCGTGATTCATAACAAACAGAGCAACACGTTAATCTGAGATGTTCTTATTAGAAATAGGAAGGTGTTCGACACACACACACACAGAGAGCGGAGGGAGCTGTCAGTAATCTCTTTATCACTGAATCATGGGGTGTGTGTGTAATATGTGGAGCTCAGTGGGAGCAGACGACTGTTAAAGCGGTTACCTGCGCTGATCACACATTTATCAACATCATTTTAGCAGCAGAGACCTGCTCCGCTAACAGCTTCCTATCGCGGAAAGGGCATCGTAATGAATTATTGTTTTGCAGCTGGCTGGAAAATTGTACTTTCTTGTGAGCGGTGAGAGCAATAAATCACAGCAGCACATCAGCTACTGGAGGACTGCTGACTGCTGGAGTTTGAGTCTGCGAGACACACACACACACACACACACCACTGACAGCGGATCTGCCCCGCACGCTCACACCGAACCGGAGGAGCTTCTGACCCAAACCTCAGAAAACACACCAAAAGTGCTGTTCAGAGAGGCTATCTGCTTTTAATGACCATACAAGATCAACATATATGAATATTTATTGTATGTATTTCCATCTGACACAATCTGTCATGTTTAATTGTGTTCTTACAAATGTACATTAGTTTTATACTTAGATTCAAGTCCTGAATAAACTAAATTACACATACAGAAACTAGATATATTTACTGATTTTCATGGTGATGGCATCAATGCTCAGAACTAAAAATTACAGTCATGAATGTCAATAAATCAACATTTTTGTTTGTATGTACAGGGATATTCTCAGAACATTATTGATAAACAACACATTAATAAATGTTGATACATTTTTATATTGTATTATTATTTTTTTAAATGCAAACTAAAGATCATGTTGCATGAAGATATTTTGTAGGCTTATTTTTTGATTATTAAAATGCAGATTCCAGATTTTCTAATAGTTGTATCGCAGACAAATATTGTCCTCTCCTAACACACCAGACATCAGTGGAAATAGTATTTATTCGGCTTTCAGATGATGTCTAAATCCTAATAAAAAAATAAATAAAAACGAACCGTTCCCAGTTTTCTGAGCTCTGTACTCTCCTGAAGGCCTGGTTTGTCTGAAGACTAACCTGACGGGAGTCTGGACGGCAGCCAGACGTTAAACAGGTAATGAGAGTGTTTATCAGACACGGCACAAGGTGGGAAGAGCGTTTCATCAGACAGCAGATCAAAGCGCTCTATTCCCTCGCACTCGGCGGAAACAAAGAGCTGCTAGGATAAAAGCGGCGCGAGAGCGACTGAACGCAGGGGGCATCCGTCAGGCCTATCTGATGCTGCAGAACATTACAGCATTATTCGCTGCTGTGTAGAGAAGCAGATAACATGACGTCTGGACACTCGATGGACGAGCCGCTGGCTATTTCTGAAGCATGGAAACACGACTCTGTGAATCTTTCTCCTCTGGCATCATAATCTTCTTGAGTTACAGCGGTACAAACTCTTTCTGAAGGAGTCTTCTGGTCAGATTACTCACACTGAACACGTTCTCTCCGCCTCTGTCTTCATGTGCAGAAACGTATCCTGATGAATCGGAATGCAATAACCTGCTTTAAGTTTAAACAAAGAGTCGATGGGTTCGGTGATTGACGGAAAGATAAAAACTGTTTAAAATATAATAACTCATTTATATTGTATTATTCAATCTATATTATTAGTATAGTACAATAAAATAAAAATAACAATAAAATAATGGGTTCAGTGGTTAGGATAAAAGTAGAAAATAATTAGGACAAATATTTAACTAGTATAAAATGTTTTGAATGCAGGAAAATTACTTGAATGCAGCTGTATCCACCTGCTCCAAAGCACAGTACAAACAATACGTTTTGAAAAATTATTATAGCTTACAAAAAACTTTTTCTATTTTAATATATCCCAAAATGTGATTTATTGACATTCCCTAAGGTGTGACAGGCCAAAATAATCGAGAAATACAGATCTTGATGTGTTTGCAAACAGCACACCTCACACGTTTTCTTTTATGTCAGATAATAATTTATCTGACGTGTCTGAACATATCTTTTCCTACTCCAAAGAACACAGGATCTGTGCCTTTATTGCTTTGCAAAAGTAATGGGACACCAATTTGCACCTTATTTGTAGAAAGTGCCATTTGTGTGAGAGTTTATTGCAGAATCAGCGTTCTGCGGCTCCTCTGCCATTAGTTTCTCTCAGATCTGCCGTTTGCTCACAAAACTAGGAGAAGGACACAGAGAGAGACGAATGGAAGAGAGAAGCTGGAGAAATGACACGCCAGCCTTCGTATTTTTAATGCAAAGCGCTTGAGTTGCTCAGAAATGCCATTAAAACCCTCCTTCAGTTTACAGGCGGCCGCTGAGATTCCAGCGAGACGGACAGAGCTGCTTCAGACGAGAAGACGGACGCTCGCTGAATTAGTGGGATTGTGTTCGTAATGGACAGTAATTACAGGAACCCAAACGGCTCGAGTTACACCATCCCCTGATCATTTACCATCACAAACCTCAGAGGACCATCACACACACATGCACACAGAGACAGAGAGAGACAGGTTTTATCATTCAATAAACATAAAAGAAACTTATATTTTTTAAAGAATTAAAAAAACACACACATACACTTACATTTTGCACATATACTGTATATAAACACAAACCCTTCCTGAACATCAGCTTCATACAGACCCATCCTCCCCTCACACATAAAAAAGAAAAAGACTTCACATTATTAATAAGGTCATAATAAGCATATTCCATCACTAATCTCTTCTTTATAACAGCTTCCACTCGTCCCCTACCCTCGGTTTTATTTATTTCTCTTGTGCACCACATCACTGTATATTGCTGTAATAACTTTGTTGAACCATAATAATTATAATAATAATACTAAAAATACTTTGGATTTATATTTTGTTGAATATTTAGGACCAAACAATAAACAAAATAAAAATAAAACGTCCTATAACTGTATTTATTCATCTTTTTTTGTGTTTACAATGCTTAAATCTAAGAATAACCACAATCAATGTACACATTTCATCAACAGCACAAAATAAAAAGAACGAAACAAAGAAAGTCTTGCTGTACCAAACACATCTCATCCATCTTCTTAGAAGGAGCACCGGGTGACCTTTGACCCTAAAAAATAGCAGCATCCATCACCGGCGCTTTGGGTAATGTGGTTAACTACCTACTGCCCGTGTGTGTGTGTTTCAGGTGTGTGTGGAGGATCTGTCACAGATCTGTGTGTTATCAGAGGAACATGAGAAATGAAGTGAGCTGATAACTGCCTAGACTCTCTCTCTCTCTCACACACACACACACTGTATTTCTCCGTTCCTGAGGACACACAATCTCTGAGCCCAGCATTTATTTCCCAGCATTCTAACAGGTGTAGTTGTCAGCGTCAGATCTCTGAGATAGCACAGAAAACCGTACGCTTCTCACAACGAAACACAGAGCTTCAGAAACAGACAGATACTGCTTTCATCACTTCTGCTGCCTTCATAATGTTTCATCAGAGCGTCATAACTTGCTCTGCAGATGAACTCGATTTTTCATCAATCTATCACACAGAGACACTCTTCTCCATCCAGTCACTCCAAATTTCTTATTTCTCATTTACTTCTTGTCCTTTGCTGTGCAAATATCTAAACCCTCCTAAATCACCAAATCTCCTACCTAATCTGTTTTTATTTATTTTTTTTTTTTTGCCGTCATCTTAACAGTCCACTACTGTCTTGACACTGGAGCTTGTGAAGAAAAGAATGGCTCGTAAGTGATTGAGGGGTTTTGTTGTTGGATGTAATAATGTCTACAGCAGTCGTCGTTTACTGCTGTCATCTGAGCCGCTGAAGACACAGAGGAATATGTTTGTTTGTGAAGGAAATGTGCCCAGATCCACCTAAATGTGTCTATGTTTGCACAAATCATTTGTGATCCAGCCTCAGAGGGGCGGGGTCAGAAGAGCGCATCAGCATTTAAAGGGGCATGTACCGAAACAGCTATTTTGAGCTCTTTTTATTGCCAATTTTAAATTAGAGAGTTATTAGGAGTGAACAAAAGAAAAACCATACGACACGTTTTTTACATTATTGAAGAAAACATATAGGATGTATTAAACACATTCTTTGATCACCAAATCAAATTCAGAAGAAAGAAAGTGGTGGGGGGGGGGATAATATTAATAAAATAACTAGTGGCACCTGAGTAAGCCATCACTGTTAAATACCATGTAACAATTCTTTCCTAGTAGGCTCTTAAATTAGATTTAATTATTCAAGAGCAAGACAAAGTAGGTACAGCTAGGGTTAGATGTATATAGGAAGGCCTACATACAGATTATTATAATTTTTTTCTATTATTTCTAAAGCTGTTTTTTTACCAAAGTATGTAAACTTTTCTTATCAAAAAGACAGTTCAATACGTCCACCCTGGCACATTCTATTACGTTGATATACAGTAGGTATGTATTGCAGTGGTTCAGAATTGAAATATTCGTGGACTGTTACTAAAAGTTAATGCTGTATCATGTTGGAAATATGCCCTGCACCAAATCCAACCCTAAACCTACCCGATAGTGTTAACAAACGCAAAACGAATATAAAAAACATATTTGTTGATGCAACCGGGTCATTTCAACTTCCTTTTACACAGATCTAAGGTAAAAACACATAGATATGAAACTGGATGTTCAAAAGCAACAGTTTCTAAATATCCCAGCATATTAATATTGTTTTAAGTCATAACATAACATAATCACAGCTCAGTAAATTAATGTAGGTGTCAGGGTTTTGCCCCTAGTGTTCATTTCTTTTGGAAACTGCAGTGATATGTACGTATTTCTTGTCTTGCTAAAATGTGCGTCCAGGTACATTTATCCCATAAGTCCAGGTAGAGAAAATAGTCAACTGATGACCCTACAAATTGCAGCAAGGTAAAGGACTTGATTCTGATGTTGCTTGTACTGTCATGTGAGCTGATGTGGTTAGTAATGTTGAGCTGGAGCGTCCAGCAGGAGCTTCTGGGAACAAACAGATGCAAGAGGGACACATAGAGGAGAGCAGTGACACACACACACACACACACACACATACACACGTGACTCATTAGAAGGGGAGGATAACAGCCAACTCAGTGCCACCCCATTGCCTGGTCATTGAGCTCTCCAACCACGACAGATGCTGACAATACCCCCCTCACACACATACACACACAGTGCTGGGTGCAGACAGGTCTGAGTTCTCCTCCTGTGGAACAGAGCGGGTTAAGTGGGCTCAGAGCGGGTCAGCCGTTAGCTGGTTAAGGCTGTTACACACCCGTCTGTTTCCTCTTGACCCGTCTGTCCAGAGGGACTCGACTCGCTCCTGTGGGCTCAGATCTGCAGCCGAAACCTCCTGAGAAATACTCGTCTAAACATGAACCACAGCAACCACGAGACCCCAGCTAAAACACAACCATGGGAACGTCCTTTTCTAATTCTACAACTTTACGACCACAGAAATAATGTTCCAGGAGGTTTTATGAGACAACCATAAAATAACGAATATAGAACATTCTCTAATGGATACGTTTAGGTTTATATTAACATGATGCATATAGAAAGCTCTATAATGGTTATTTTAGGTTTTGTATTTGCAACCATTTACATTTACAGTTTACAGAATTTACAGAACGTTTTCTAACAGTTTGTATATAATTTTTTCAGTACCATAAAACCATAAGACCATAACCTTTTACTGTTATTATAAAACAATGTATCCAGAATGTTTTTTAAGAGAATATTTTTCAATAGATAGATAGATAGATATAATCTATGAATGTACCTCTTAAAGTGCCCATATTATGCCATTTTAAAGGTGGCTAATACTGTTTTATGAGTGTCTTAAAACAGGTTTATGTGTATGCAAGATCAAAAAACACTTTAGTTTTCTCTAAAAATAGATTTTATTTTTCCCCATTTCTAAATGATTGGTAAACAACTCGTGTGAAGCATTTCGAAGACTCAGTTTGTCTAAACCCCTCCCTCCTGCAAGCCCTCACTGTGATTGGTCAGATGGAGCAGTCCTATATGATTGGTCTACCGCTACAGCGCTCCACAGACTCAATGCTTGAACCAAAACTAACATGGACAGTGCTTTTGTAAGCGAATCGGTCACACGTCTACGTAGTGAACTTTAGCATTGAATGAAGCATAACACTGCGTTAAAGGGATAGTTCACCCAAAAATGAAAATTAGATGTTTATTTGCTTACCACCAGGGCATCCAAGATGTTGGTGACTTTTTTTACTCAGCAGAACACGAACTAAGATTTTTAACTTTAACCGTGGCAGTCTGGTAGTCATTTAATGGAAGTGGATGGCCCAGCCAAACCTTGCCCCAGACCTTTCAAAGTAAAAAAAAACATTCACAGACAAATCCAGATTACACCCCGCGGCTCGTGACGATACATTGAT